>JAJJMB010005553.1:1059946-1093821 GCA_023531105.1 Papaver atlanticum | reverse complement strand
CACAATTGGCTCCAGAGTTGGCAGAAAACTCTGCAGTTAAGCGTGCTCGGGCGGGAGCAATCCAGGGATGGGTGACCTCCCAGGAAGTTGTTACTGGATTACCGCAGCGATGCCCGTTGAAAACCCCACACTGCCGGATAACCACAGTGGCTAGGTGGGGACAGTATCGGTGAAGGGACGGGTCATTACAAATGGTATCATAACCGACGATGGGTCACCTACCGAGGGTGGTAAGGTACGCTGGACGAGGTTGGTCCAGGTGCTTCTCATGAGGGACAGGGAACGTCGGAGATCTGGGCTTGCGAATATATTCCGGAGCCGAGGACGGCTCCAATTTAAGGTGGTGGTATTGTAATACCCCGATATTCGGTAGTGGTTGGCCGAATGGAATATAAGTAATGGTTTGTCCTTTCCTAACACCGAGGCCTTTTCAGCACAATTGGCTCCAGAGTTGGCAGAAAACTCTGCAGTTAAGCGTGCTGGAACGGGAGCAATCCAGGAATGGGTGACCTCCCGGGAAGTTGCTGCTGGATTACCGCAGCGATGCTCGTTGAAAACCCCACACTGCCGGATAACCGCAGTGGCTAAGTGGGGACAGTATCGGTGAAGGGACGGGTAATTACATAAAATCCCCGGTATTTGAGCGTTTTTGTTCAAAACAGGTCGAGTATCTAGAAAAACAAAATTCACTGGATAAATAAATCTATCAACCTCAATAAGAACGTCCTCTATGATACCGCGAGAGACTGTGACAGATCTATCGGCTTATTGCAGTATCATTTTGGTTGGGTTTCAACTTACCAGGACCTAAATGGGTGTACACATGATACGGGAGTAAGTTAACACTAGTTCCTAAGTCAAGCAATTCCTTCTCAACCACGTGATTACTGATTACACAAGATATGATTGGGCGTCCAAGGTCGTTATACTTAGGGGGGTATTTGGTTCAGAAGGATTGAACTTTTTTGACCATCTAAAAGGGCTTTCTTATGAACATTAAGCTTACGCTTTCATGTACATAGATCTTTAACGAATTTGGCATAAGCAGGAATTTTCCTAATTGCTTCTAGTAACGGAATATTAATGTTCACCTTCTTAATTTTTTTGATTATCTCGTTGAAAGTTGATTCTTTCTTTGTTGGAGCTAACAACTGTGTATATGGGGCTCTAGGCACAAAGGGATTCCTATCAGGAACTGCTTGGGAGTCCTTAGAGTTTGTATCAGTCTCTTTATCTACGGAATCCTCTTGGGAAGTAGAAGGTGGAACTACAATACGTCCACTATCAGGCATGGATACCTTATTGTCTACCATTTTACAGTTGTTTTGGGGTAAAAACTGATTCTTCTATTTTTGGAAAATTTGGGTGTGTTGATGAGAAGCGAATTCAAACCCTAAACAAATGCACTGCACAGGAGTACTTTTAGATTCGAGAGATCAATCTGTAAGACTCTAGACCAAACCAAGAAATGGTCGTTCCAGATTCAATTCGGTCACAAAGTGAAGGAGAAAGGTTGATCTTAGGGAGGGAAGCGAAGAAGGTGTTTGAGATCAGAATGTTGAATTATGAAGGTGTGGCTGTTTTATGACTTGTATCAGAATGTAGAACTGGCTTGCAGAATGTAAGCTATCAGTTCATGGTGTTTTCTGGATACTTGTGTTGATAACACTTGTGTGTTGTCGAAATAGGTTGAAATCCTATTTATACAAGTCATGTTCGAGCACCCCTTGATCTCTTAGAAAATGGAGGTGATTAAGCAGTGGAGAAGTGGGGTTGTGTAAAAGTGCTGATCACCACGTTTCCATTACGAGGGAAAACTTGTCACACTTTCACCCACTACTCTTATTGCTGTTAACCGTCCGTTCTTTCCTAACACGTTCTCTTAATAGGCGCGTTGCACGCCGCACGCTGTAAACCGCTATACCAATACCCCAGTGAGCATCCCCCAGTTTGTGACATGTTTGATGTCTCGAGTAAGTGGGTCAAGTCGTGAGACTCGCTGCTAAAAGCAGCATATAGTGCTTTTAGGTAAATAATAAACTATTTGTGAAATCAATATTTATGATGCATCGTTTATAATTGATGCGTATAAAGTATTGTTGTTTTAAAGATCATCTGAGTTAGTCGCGGATCTTAATATCTTAAAAGGAGCATGACCAGCCATTTTCAGGGAGTTGGTAGGAGCCACTCGCGCATCCCAGGAGTTGGCCGGTCGGTCCCTATGAGAGAGTGACAGCTTGTGGCCATTCTAACATCCTATCGGTCGATCCAGATTAGATCTGGGCCGGTTAAATTTGCTTGCCAAGTTGAGTGGCTGAGATGATTTGCGGCAGTTGATGGATGCCATTGGATTATGCAAACAGTGCGACTAGCCTCTTTTGGGTAATCGTTCGGAGGCCACATGAGCAAGTCGTGGCTTGGCCGATCGCTCCTCATGGAAGAGGGGTGGCGGTGATCACAGTGCCATGCTGTTGTCCATCTAGAATCCGATCTATGCTGTTCGACCAAGCTAGCGAAGATGGACGGACACGAACAATTTGCGGCAGTTGCATAACGCCGCTGACTTAATTTAGAGTTTAAAGAGCGCGCGATCGGAATAAGACTCTCTTGCGGAATCCCCATCCTTTTCATCATGTCAGACAGAAGTGGGTCATCTTCTTTGTCTCGGTCAGATCTTTCTACCAAACGCAGGCGGCTTGTATCCAGAGTATGAATTTAAATATCTCCTGATTTTGAAGTGGTAATTCTTTCTTTTCTTTTGACGTCTAATCATCATTTTTTTTAGAGTGGACGAATCCTTGAGCCTCGTGACAAATCCCCTGTCCGGATCCTCCAAGTCAAGAAGATCATACCGGTATACTTTTTCACTGATGAACAGGTATTCATTTTCCATGGCCCGTAAGTAATAAAAAAATTTTTTTTTGTAGAGGTACCCGGTTGGAACATGTGTAACAGTGGTTGACAATGATGATCTGACCACTCCTCTTCCTTCAAGTTCAAACATGCCTACTGGTGCAGACCTGGAAGACGCTGACTTGGGTGTATTCTCCTACGAGTACTCCAATGCAGGTTTGCCGTTTGATATTCACATGAAGTGTTTATCTTCTAGTTACCGGACTGTTGGTGAATTCCTGGTACGGAAGGAGTTTGTGCCCTTGTATACGAAAATATGGAAGAAGTACGGCCACATCGCTACCAGGAATGTAGTGCGACATTGTTCGTCAGCTTTGGTCACTACGGTGAATTGTCTTCTTCCCATGGTTGCGGAGATGGAAAGTACATCCATCCGGATGTTACTGAATCAACTGTTGAAAAGTGGGAGAACATGGTATCTACCTGTGAATCCATGGAGTTCAACGTGAGCTGGTTGTGGCAGCGCATTGATATTATCAAAGTTGATCGAGCTGGCATCATCGCCAATGTTGTTCTTGCTGCGAAAGCTATCTTGGAAGAGGAAAAGGCCTTGCCTGCGGAATCTGAGAAGGTGGAATAGGCGATCCAAAATTTGAAGAGTAGGACTGAAAGGTATCAGGATAGGCTGAAAATGATGCTTTTAAGGAACTACAACTTGTTGGATGGCCTTTTCTGAGCCATACTTTTTTTTTTGAATAAGTAGGCATGAGAACGTTTGATCGTTCTCATTTTGTTTTAGGTCTTGAACATTGTTTTTGTAAAATGAATTGCATTGGGTTTTGGTAAACAAATGGAGTTTACATTAATAGGCTTTAACTAATGAAGAACTTGATAACTCAGATATGAGAAGAACGAAAAATGCCTGATTGTCGTGTCGTGAGGCAGCAAGGGGTGGAATAATGGTCAGGCGTAGTATGCCTTGAGCCACTTTCCTTTGATGACTGCTTCCAATTTACCTCTATCCTCTTTGACGATCTTGTAGTAGCCACTGTTATAAGCCTTGGTGATCACGTAGGGACCTTCCCATTTTGGAGAAAACTTTGGTGCGGACTTGTCTTGCTGAATGTGTTTAGCAGTCTTTAACACCGGATCTCCCATTTTAAAAACTCGTGGTTTCACAGCTTTATCGTACGCTCTGGAGATCCTATTTATGTACGCTTGAGCGTGTTCTTCCGCCTTAACTCTCCTGGAGTCCAAAGTATCTAACTCCGCAATTCTGGAACTCGATGTTTAGGCCTCATTCCATTGAACTCCACTTGCTGCTGCAATCCTAGATGATGGGATTTTAATCTCTGCTGGGAGAATTGCGTCTGCGCCATAGACAAGCGAATAAGGAGAAACACCAGTAGAGCTCCTAGGCGCCGCCCGATATGCCCACAGCGCCATTGGCAGTTTTTCGTGCCACGTCCTAGGATTATCGTGCACTGTTCGACTGAGAATTCGAATCATAGTTTTGTTGGTGCTTTCGGATTGCCCATTCCCTTGAGGGTAATAAGGAGTGGAGAAGACTTGCTTAATTCCGTATTCCTCGAGCAATTCTTGTACTTGCTTCTTAGCAAAGGGAGTACCATTATCAGTAATGATGTGTTTAGGAACACCAAACCGACAGATGATGTATTCCTTAATAAATGATGTGATTGTCGCCCCAGTGTTTCCCCGAAGAGGAATAGATTCAACCCACTTGGTAAAGTATTCCATCGCGGTTATGATATACTCATGCTGTTTTGATGATGGTGGATTAATCTTCCCAACAATATTAAGTCCCAGCTATAGAAAGGCCATGGACTACTCACTGAATGAAGCGGGGTGCAAGGCACATGGATGAGATTCCCGTGGGTCTGACATTTATGGCATTTCTGAACGAACGTTGTTGCGTCATCCTCCATAGTTGGCCAGTAATACTTTTCGTGTACTTGGAGGAACAACTTCTTCTTTCCTTGGTGTTCGCCTTCATGCGTCTCTCTTAACATAGTCGTGATTTCAGATTTTGCCAAACATCGTAGCAGATTTTCTCCAAAACTCTTGCGGTATAGGATTCCTTCGTGGAATATGAATCTTTTAGAATTTTGCTTCGTCTTGGACGCATCCTTCTTGTTGGCAGGTAACACACCATCACGAAGATAGTTGATGTATGGTTCTCGCCAGTCCCCAACATAGCCGACGTTAAAGACTTCTAATTGGTGTGGTGGTGCTTGACAGCTGGAGCAAGAACCTTGGAGTGATCGAGATTGGGTCTCCATATCCGGCCAGTAGTAGCCAAGGCGTTGAAGACGTCGGTAAAGAGTCACCACCAGTGTTTGTCCACAGATCTCGCCGTGAATACGATTAAGCTGTAGTTGTGCTTCTTCGTCTCTGAGACATCTTGACAGGGATCCATCTGGGTTTTGGTGGTATAGCACTCCGTGGAGCATGAAGAAGTTTTGTAGGATTTTGAGACTAACCTTTCCCTAGGAAAGCGAACTATTAAGTTCTTGAATAATCGGAGTTCTCCAATCACTAGCTTCAGTATCTTTGGATTGTAAAAGCCACGTCGACGCCACGGTCCGCCTCCTCACTGTCAATGTTTCTTCCAGGCCTTCGAATTGCAGTTTTGAGGCTAATGTAGCTAACAAATCGGCGTGTTTGTTGTTATTGCGGCCGATATGAGTTATTGTTGCATCAGCAAAGTAGTTTAATAGCTTTTGCGCCTCAGATATATAAGGGGCCAGTGTTACCTCTTTGAGCGAGTATAATTCATTCATCTGATTGACCAGTAGTTTAGAGTCGCCTCTTACTTCTAGATGTGTGGCTCCTGCTTGTTTGGCCAGAAACAATCCTATGAGGAAAGCTTACTATTCTGCTGAATTGTTGGTGCACTGAAAGTCCAGCTTGAAAGAATGCGAAAAGACCTCACCAGTTGGAGACACTAGAACTACACCTGCTCCTCCGGTATTACTGCTAGGGGTAGCATATCCATCGAAATACAGTAGCCACGCTTCCTCTTTGACAAAAGAGATTTCTGGAAACTCCCCAGGGAGATCTTCGTGTAGTGCAGTAGTACCTTCTCCCGGGAATGCCGCTAGTAGACCTGCTACTGCTTGTCCTTTAATAGCCCGCGGAGGGGTGCATGTTATATCGAGCTCCGACATTTGGAGTAACCATTTGGACGGCCTGCCTATCAAGGCCATTTTTGAGAGAAAGAACTTGACGGGATCATCTTTAGCTATTAGCACTACTTTGTTTGACATCAAATAGTGTCTGAATTTCTGAATAGCGTGAATTAGAGCTAGACACGCCTTTTCTGCCTTAGGATACATGAGTTCAGCATCTCTTAAAGTACGACTGAAGTAGTATATAGGGTGTTCAATCCCTTCATCATCTTCTTGAGCAAGGAGGGCACCAACAGCAGCATCGCTGGAAGCAGTGTAGAGGCACAACGGTCTCCCTTGTATGGGAGATTTCATAATGGCCGGTGATGACAATATTTGCTGAATCTTCCGAAAGGCTTCTTGTTGCTATGTGGCCCAAACAAAGCTTGCTCCCTTTTTTAGCAAGGGGGTGAATGAAGCGATAAGCTGGGCTAATCCAGGTATAAAACGCCAAATGTAGTTTACCTTGTGATGTAATTTTAAATAGTGGTAAGAATGGGTTCGTTCAGATTTGTGAAGATTCGAGTTTTTTAAAATCAATAAAAATTATATACAAAAATAGTACAATTGGTGCAAGAGGTACTGGGACTAAGGATTTAATTTTTAGAGTGAAAATAACCAAGACACTAGATTCCACTATTACACATGAATAAATGATGATAAGAATTCCAAAACTCTAATTATTTTTAAAATATCTTTTTCTTAATTCACAAATTATCAAGCATATTCTCAAACATTAATTGTATCCCTTAAGCATAGATTATCTAACCAAAGCATAACCTATCTAATTGAATCACAACTAATTAGGAAAAATTATGCAAATAATTAAAATTCTGCAAAGCAGTAATTTGAGTGAATTATAAATTGCAAAATTAGAGAAAAGTAAAATAATTACCAATTATTCATGCAACAATAGCTTCCTCCATGTCTTGGTTACGCGAGAATTAGCTCATCATTATCATGGAAATATGCTCAAAATTCATCTTTATTATTGCTCAAAAATGGTTCACAAATGATGAAATAGGAGAAAATTGACAAAAACCGGGTTTGTAACACTTCTGTTTGTTACAAACTGAGCTGTTACAGAGAACGATAAAAATGAAGTGTGGTTAACACTGTCGCATTACGACCCTCATCCTTGTGTCGCTGTCACTGTTGAAGAACGACGGTTACCTTGCGTCTAATGTTCTTCGCGTTTATCAGCAGCAGCAGCAGCAGAAAATGGAATTTTCCTGCAACTTGATTTCTCGACTCTCTGGTTCTTCTCAGCTCCCCAAACTCTCCACACCCCTTCCTTGTACCTGTAGAAATCTATTTATACTCCTAATCCTCATTTAATCCGGCCATATCTCCCAAATAATCTTCATTTATCAATATTATTCTCCACGGCTAAAATTTCCATTTTTTGATCTTCCACGCGTTCTCAGCTGTCAAACTTCGTTATTTATCTTCTTCATGAATATTTGTAGTGCAACACACTCGAAACTCATGCATTACATGCCTCAAACTCGTGTCAAATTCACTTGAACCCGTGAAAACTTGTGTCCACTGTTTTGGATTGAAACACGTAATTAAACCAAAATTGATCGGAAACAACACCCATACCAGCTTTCTATAGTCATATCACGTCTACCCATTAAGTTTCAGGGATTTAATCTCACTAAATCACGTCCAAAAATCCAACAGAAAATTCTGCAGAAAAATGAATTTTTTTCCCGCCAAAAATATTTTTCAAACGATGAAGGTGAAGTGCCCTGAATCCAAAACGCGGGTGCCTTTAGCAGCTCGGCTGCCTTGGGGGTGCCCTTATCCATTTTTAGGGTGCCTTTAGTAATTTTGGTGGGTGCCTTTAACACTTTTTTCTGGGGTTTTTCCAACATTTTTTCGGGATTCTTCCGGTGTATTTCTGGGGTGCTTCCGGTGCATTTCTGGGGTGCCTTTAGTACTCTATCCTGGGGTGTAAAGCACCACTTTACGAGCCAATTTCGTCGCAAGAGCTTATTTCTCTAAAAATACCTACAAAGACATAAAACACCATAATAAGTACAAAAATGGATACTAATAATATATACAATAGAGATGAAAATAGACACATAAATGCGTCTATCACCTTGCCCATGAATCTCTGGAGTTCTTTTACAATTTGTGGAGGAGGCATCGTGAGGATGGCTTGAGTCTTGGCCGGATCTACCTTGATTCCTTCAGCATTTACTTGAAATCCCATAAATTTGCCAGAAGAGACCCCAAAAGCACATTTCAAAGGGTTCATCTTCAGTTTGTATTCACGGCACCTTTCAAACACTTGCCGCAAAACGTCTGTGTGAGCCGCTCGAGTTTTTGATTTGACTACTATGTCATCTACATAATCTTCAAACTTGCTTGTGCATCATGTCATGGAAGATCGCGGTCATGGCGCGTTGATAGGTAGCACCAGCATTTTTCAAACCAAAGGGCATCACAGTATAATAAAAGTTTCCGAGAGGGGTCGAAAAGATGTCTTACTTACGTCATGCTCATACATCTTTATCTGGTTGTAGCCGCTGTATCCATACATGAAGGAGAACATGCCATGTCCGATGGTAGCGTATACTAGCATGTCGATGTTGGGAAGGGGAAAATCGTCTTTGGGGAAGCATTTGTTCAGATCTCTGAAATCAACGCAACACCTAATTTGACCGTTCTTCTTCTTCACGGGAACCACGTTAGCTAACTAGGTAGGATGGTGAATGGACTTGATGAAACCTGCGGCAAGTAGCTTCTGAATCTCAATCTTGATTTGTTCCTCCACATCGTGTCTGAACTGCCTTGGAGATTGTTTGACTGGCCTGGATCCAGGTATTATATGTAGATGATGAGTGACCAATTTTTCGTCTAAACCGGGCATTTCCTCATATGTCCATGCGAATATGTCTTGATACTCCTTAAGAAGATTCACAAGTTTTGTGCGTTCGTCTGCACATAGAGCTGAACTGATGAAGATAGGCCTTGGAGAGTCTTCATCCTCGATGTTGACGATTTCGAGTTCATCAGTCGTGGAGTCGGTGCCATCCTGCAACTGCCGTGGATCATCTGGCACTTCTTCTTGCAGCTTGTCGTTATTGTTGCATTCCATTGGGCGGAGAGACTGGCAACAGTCTCCCCTGTTAATTGCTAACAGCGGCGCCGGTATACAGTTTTCCCCTTTAGGTCACGACTCGCCACAAAGGTTCGTTCCCTTTTGGTATGAAGACGAGCTAAGACCTTGCTTGATGAAGAAGGATTAGCTTGTCCCGTCAGTAGAGGCGCGTCGTAAGACTTGGTCTCTATATTCAGCGATGCAAGCCGGTCTTCCTCTTTAATCGACGCCCATGTGAGGAGTGGAGTACAGTGAACCTTGTTTGATGAATCTCGTGGATTTTCCTTCGGCTCGAACAGTTCCACGCTAAAAATTGGTGCATAAGGAGACAATGACGTAGGAATGCGAATGACTTCTTCATTCAGCACAGTTTTCAGGCATTGGTGATACGTTGAGGGGATGATCTTATTATCATGAAGCCATGGTCTTCCCAGTTTTCAGGCATTGGCGATTGGACAGGTCCTACTGATAGATTAAGATTAACGTACCCGTACGTGCTGGTTTGGTTTCCTTCGAATCTGTCATCATGGTAAGCTGCCGCAAAACTTTGTCTGGTCGAACCTTGGCTGTCCTGAGAGTTTTAAGTAACATTCGAGGACGCTCCCGTATCGATGAAAGCCCTTTTGAATTCTGAATCCTTGATGCGTGCAGTAACATGCAGGGCTCTGTTATGACCCTCTTCTGCCATCATGTCGTCTTCAATAAACGTAACATTGTTCACGGACATCTCTAGTGTTTTGGAAATTTCTGGATGCGAAGGAGCCAAACGCGTATCTAGGGCTATCTGGTTGATTGCATCAAATGTCTCTGTTCGTTGATCCTTCGAGAGGTGTAGAAGTTCGCATAGACTTTCTACTAGAGAAGCTGCTTCCTGGTCCACCGACTTCTGATTGGTAGTGAAATTGTTGACTTGAGGACAATCATCCGTCGAGATATTTGGACGGTCCACCACTTCTTCTCCCAAAATTCTTATCACGTGTATCAGGCAGGTGAACAGGTTGTCAATTGTTCCCTTCATACGGTCCACATTTCTTGACAAGACTTCTTGTCTCCGCGCCAGTTCAGCCAGCATTGGGATTTCTCCATCGATTGAATCAACAGAGAAAAAAGAGGTAGTAAAATATGAAAGTTCACTGTAACCAGAATTGCTCGAAGGAACGTGAAGAAAATCATCATTTGAAGGATTTTGGATGGGATTTGACATAGTTGAATTATCCCCAAGACCAACCGTCTTTGCGAAAACTTGAAATTGCAACCGAGAGATTAATCTCCCACTGTGGTCGCTAGTTGTTTTGGGGTAAAAACTGATTCTGTTGTTTTTGCTAAATTTGGGTGTGTTGATGAGAAGCGAATTCAAACCCTAAACAAATGCAATGCACGGGAATATTTTTAGATTCGAGAGATCAATCTGTAAGACTCTGGCCTGAACCAAGAAATGGCCGTTCCAGATTCAATTCGGTCACAAAGTGAAGGAGAAGGGTTGATCTTAGGGAGGGAAGCAAAGAAGGTGTTTGAGATCAGAATGTTGAATTATGAAGGTGTGGCTGTTTTATGACTTGTATCAGAATGTAGAACTGGCTTGTAGAATGTAAGCTATCAGTTCACAGTGTTTTCTGGATACTTATGTTGATAACACTTGTGTGTTGTCGAAATAGGTTGAAATCCTATTTATACAAGTCAGGTTCGAGCACCCCTTGATCTCTTAGGAAGTGGAGGTGATTAAGCAGTGGAGAAGTGGGGTTGTGTAAAAGTGGTGATCACCACGTTTCCATTACGAGGGAAAACTTGTCACACTTTCACCCACTACTCTTATTGCTGTTAACCGTCCGTTCTTTCCTAACACGTTCTCGTAATTGGCGCGTTGCACGCCGCACGCTGTAAACCGCAAGACCAATACCCCAGTGAGCATCCCCCAGTTTGTGACATGTTTGATGTCTCAAGTAAGTGGGTCAAGTCGTGAGACTTGCCGCTAAAAGCAGCACATAGTGCTTTTAGGTCAAATAATAAACTATTTGTGAAATCAATATTTATGATGCATCGTTTATAATTGTTGCGTATAAAGTATTGTTGTTTTAAAGATCGTCTGAGTTAGTCGCGGATCTTAATGTCTTAAAAAGAGCATGACCAGCCATTTTCAGGGAGTTGGTAGGAGCCACTCGCGCATCCCAGGAGTTGGCCGGTCGGTCCCTATGAGAGAGTGACAGCTTGTGGCCATTTTAACATCCTATCGGTCGATCCAGATTAGATCTTGGCCGGTTAAATTTGCTTGCCAAGTTGAGTGGCTGAGATGATTTGCGGCAGTTGATGCCTGCCGTTGGATTATGCAAACTGTGCGACTAGCCTCTTTTGGGTAATCGTTCGGAGGCCACATGAGCAAGTCGTGGCTTGGCCGATCGCTCCTCATGGAAGAGGGGTGGCCAGTGATCACAGTGCCACGTTGTTGTCCATCTAGAATCCGATCTATGATGTTCGACCAAGCTAGCAAAGATGGACGGACACGAACAATTTACGGCAGTTGCATAACGCCGCTGACTTAATTTAGAGTTTAAAGAGCGCGCGATCGCCCTACTTTAGGCAAACGGTTTGACACGCTCTTGGATTGCTATGTGTAGTTCGATCAACCAGGTATGGAGATGGGTCGCCGGTGAACGCGTCAGCACCTCCTTGATCATTCGAAGGAATATCTAAGCCGTCCAACTAGGCTAGCTAAGTTGGGCGGTCGTGATGTTTTTTTGAGACCGTTTTTTTTCGGTCTTAGCTCGTTTGAGCTCATCTTTCAACATCACGATCACCCATGTTAGCGTTAGCGTTCAAAGGCGTTTCGGGTGTACTAGATGGAATCCGATCGGTCGGGATGTTAGTGGGCCTGCCGGTGGTCATCATGATGATCGCCTAGTTCCGCTAGAAGTAGGCTAGGCCTGTTGAATTGTGTGGCCGTGATCGTTTTTTAAGACTGATATGGATAGTCTAGATTTTCCTTAAGGAATTTAAACGCGTTCGATCGCGTTAACTTTTAATTAAAAAGTGTGTAAACACGCTGATCTCTTTATCAGAGAGTGGTGTAGCCTACGCGAGTGTTTTCATGCAGATTTCAATATTGACACTTCGGGAGATTCGTGCTACTCTGCTGCGAGTGAACATTAATCGTCATGTCATGCCAACATTGAAAGTTCAGCTAGGGAACATAGCATAGGAAAATACCAGGCAGTTCATGCATTAGTGAATAATGCAATAGGTTAAAATTTACAGAATATCTGGGATTGTTGCTTCACGCACCATTCTGGATAAATTTCACAAATATGTTGAATTGCTCAATACATATGTAAGTAAAGAGGTCTGGACAATCATTGCTTTTGAATGGCTCAGTCTCTTTGCAGAATAACGGCGCATTAAATACAGGGTTTTACAATTTTAGCCCTGAACTAAAAACCACCATCAACAACCGCTCCTAAGGTTCTTTATCGAATTTACATGATTTGATAATTTCTCACCGGCTAAAGATATTTGAAGAACACCTCTAGGATTGGGTTGTGTCTGACTAGGAAACTTACCTTTTTTCTCAAAGACTCATTTATCTAATTAACTTAGATTTTTTAATCGGAAATGGCCTGAGAGTTAGCCTAGACCATCTTTTTATTTTCTTCTAAACCTAGTGCAACCGATTCCTGAAAATGTGTAGTTCTTCAAATAAATGAGGTGACGGACTCTTCTAAGCTTATGATCTTCTTAATTATCTGAAAGGGTTCTAAAATTGTGTTGGTTCTGAAGGATTTTTAGTATAGCCAAAACCTAGGGGAAACTAAGAGTTACTAGACTGACCTTGACTCTTGTCCTTAGACCAAGAAAGGTTTAGATAGTTTCTTCAACCAGGGTTATAGGTTTCTGAATATGGGTCAAACTTCTGATGGTTATCAAACCTAGTTTTATTATAAAGAGCATGGCTTGCTCTTCAACCGCATGTCCTTCCCATAAAGGCTATATTCTACCACTATTTTGACTCAATTATAAAGATTATAACCTTTTTGCTATAGCTGCTATTTTGGCATCCGATTTATAAGATCCTTCTACCCTATTGATATTTCCTCTACGTGAAAGAATTATTTTCAGGGGCTCCCTACTATTTTCCCATTGCTGGGTCTTTTCGGCGATTTCGTTCAAAAATGTCGTCGTCTGATTAACAGTTTTATTCTCAAACTCACCTGTGCATAAAGTCTCAACCATGGTTGTTGTCGAATAATCTAAACCCTCATAAAGAATCTGAACAAGCCTTACCTTTATAAACCATGTATGAGAATATTGTGATAACAAATCATTGAACCTTTCCAGATACTTATATAAAGATTATCTCTCTTGTGCAAATATACAAATTTGCGTCCTAATAGATGATGTTTTATGCCTAGGGAAAAACTTTTGTAAAAATGCAGATATAAGTGGTTCATATGTTTCAATTGACTCGGAAGTCAAACTATATAATCAAGATCTGGATTTGTCTCTCAGGGAAAAGGGAAATAACCTAAGTTTGAAAGCATCATCATCTAGGTCTTTAATCTTAATGGTGTTAGAGATTTCCTCAAATTCCCTAACGTGAAAATAGGGGTTTTCAATTTCTTTCCCTAAAAAGATTGGGAACATCTGTATAGTATGAGGTTTCAGCTCATAGTTTGCTTTAGTGTTAGCTAACTTGATACATGAGGGTCGAGAGGTCCTAGTAGGATTCAACAAAGCTTTTAAAGTTGCCATTTCTGGCACTATTAAAGGACTAGGAGTACTTTCCTCACTAAGTGTCAAGTAATGGAAATCAAATAGGCTTACTTTTTAAAGGCAGATTGGTATCAAAAGTCTTTACTGAGGTTGAAGCAACTCTTAGGCTGTAAATGACGTCATCTAAGGAAATCAATTGCGTAGAACTTGGAGAGGGACTATAACTTAATCACTTGGAGGGTGGATTCTATCTCGACTATATTCCAGTCTGAAGTCTGATAGTAGGCTAGTGTTTGTAGCGGCTTAATACAATATGGTGTTCAAATCTGGATGAGGTCCCGGGGTTTTTCTGCAGTTGCGGTTTCTTCGTTAACAAACCTTTTGGTGTCTTGTGTTAGAGCACTGCTCGGTCGAACTCGCAAGCATTGCTATCTCAAGCTTGTTTGTCAAGTTTAGGTGATTAAAACTATAAGTCTTGATTTCTAATCTACTTATAGTTATGTCTAGGATGGAAAGTGTAGTTGAGCTTTAGACTTCAGAGCGTTCATCGATTGAAGACGAAGATCTACTGAGGAAAGATTGGAGGAACTTCATCAACAAAAGGTATGTGGAGACAAAAACTTATATATTACTCAGAAGTCTATTCAATTTTATCTCCTATTGAGACTAAGTCGTATAGCTATATATAATTTTACATTATACACATTTGATATTTCGAGCTGAGTTTAACTCGCTTATATCTTTCTCGAAATATATGTTGGAAAGCTTTTTGCTTTAGCTACGTTCATCATTATTCTTGACGAGTTTAGTTGGAAACAATTTATTTGTTGGAAACTAAATAATAATTCAAAAAATAATCATGTGAAAATTGCCTTGAAACATCTTACATGATTTGTGTGAGACAGTCATTTGATGTCGACTCGGAATGTTTCGTATTGATCATTCGATCACTTGAAAATTACTTATAAGCTAATAGTTTGTGTGAGACAGCTATTGTCGTCTTCTAAGGATGTTTCAATGATTGAAATGGGAGTTTAAAACAATTAACCTTTGTATGGATATAACACAGTATGCATACTAGTATGCAAACTATAGTGGTATGATTCAGGTCCGGAAACCAAGTTTGCATACCAGTATGCGAACGGTTTTAACTGTTAAAGTCTGGGAACCAAGTTTGCATACCAGTATGCGAACGGTTCTACCTGAGTTACGGTCTGGGACAGCCGTATGCGTTACCCGATTGTAAACTGCTGGACAAGACCAAAATCAAGAACTTAAGTTTGCGTACCCGTTTGCAAACTTAGTGGTTAAAGTTCTAAAATCGGTTAAGTATGATTTCCATACTCATGAACAAATACATTTATAAATTAAGGAATGTAATCTTTATAAACCGTAGCTTAATGTTCATGAATTGATTCTTGTATAAGTACTTTGTACAATCATGAATCAAATCCGATTTCATTTCAATTGTGTATTGTATACTTGTATGAGATATAAACAATTGAACAACTCTATGAGTAACACAATTAGATTCATTTGATTATCTTTTATGATTTATTGATCATCATATTTGATCTAGAAGTGTTATATGAATGTGGTTAATACAAAAGTGTTCATATACACGTTTAGGTACGGTTACCCATATCTAAATGAAGGTATATTTCATTTGTGTGAAACAAGCTAAGACCATCTAACGGTGGAGAGATATTGCTTCGGTTTTAAGCAAACTTAGCTTGAATCTTAAATCGGGTTTTCATCTAATTGTGAATATTGAATGCTTTGTTTCTAAGCTAACCTAGCTTTGATTGTAAGCAAACCCTGATTTGAAAGACTATATAAGGGATAACTCTAGCAACTGGAAAACCGAATCCCGACACTTTCCTGTGTCCTAGTTGCGACTAGATTCGATTCTCCTTCAACCTAGGTTTTTCCAAAACTATTATAGGTTAACGACTTGAAGACTTCATTTGGGATTCGTGAAGCCAGACCCAACTATTTTCTCTGTAGTTGCGTGTTCTGATCTTACTTGTTCTATCGTATTGAGTACTATCTTCTATAAGATTTGCTCGAGATTTATCTCCGATAGGTAAGATATAAAAAGTAATCACAAAGCTCTTCATCTCATTCTTTGTGATTCCACAATAACTTCTTCTACTACCATATAGTTAAGTTATTGTGAGATGATTGATATTTCTAGGCTGTTTTTTTGGGAATATAAGACCGAATTATCAATTGGTTCCTGTTCACCTTGATTTATCAAAATACGGAACAAAACTTCATAGGTACTTCTGTGGGAGACAAATTTATCTATCAGAATAGACTTATCTGTGGGAGACAGATTTGTTTATAAGTTTTCGACTTTGGGTCGTAGCAGCTCTTATTTGTAGGTGAGATCAGCTAAGGGAATCAAGTACGTAGAGTCCTGCTGGGATTCAGAGACGCAAGGAACGCGATTATACCTTAATCGGTGTGAGACTTGGTTAGGGCTCAACTACATTCCAGTCCGAAGTTAACTTGTAGTAGGCTAGTGTCTGTAGCGGCTTAATACAGTATGGTTTTCAAAACTGGACTAGCTCCCGGGGTTTTTCTGCATTTGCGGTTTCCTCGTTAACAAAACTTATGGTGTCTGTGTTATTTCTTTTCCGCATTATATTTGTGTATATAATTGAAATATCACAGGTTGTGCGTAGTTCAATCAATTGGTAAATCCAACCATTGGTTGTTGATATAGATTGATTGACACTTGGGCATTGGTCTTGGGTACCGTCCAAGTTATTTCTCATATCAATCAGGCTCACAAATTTCTATATGTTCGATTGCAGATTGTATTGAGAAATTGAGATATAACTCTTGGATATTTTTCCTTGATTGAGTCTGATTGTCTAGTTGATTCTCTTGGAATTATATTGAAGTTAGTCCATATAGATTTCCGAACGAAATATTGGGTGTGGTTCTTAGACCCCCGCTTTTTCATCTTCTGTTTTTCCTTTTCCGCATTATATTTCGTATCATTATAATTGTATTTACGCAAGTAGTACGTATTTAATCTTATTAGATACGTCCATACAATCATAATCGATTACGAGACTTCTTTCTTGTATAATTCGTATCTTGAAAGAAAGATAACAAGTTTTATTACTTGGCGGAATTCCGATTGGATTAATTGGATACGACTAGATTGATCTTGGACGTTGATTTTTGGGATCGTCCAAGTACTTTTCTTAACAATCAGGTTCACAGACTTCTTTGTATATACATACTGATTGAGAAGAGATAAAGATATAGACTTTATATACATATTGTCAACGATCATTATGTTGGTATGCTTCCAATTGTATTAGGTTTTTTCCATATAGGTTTCCGAATGAAAAAAGTTGTTGTTGTACTTGGTACCCTCTCCTTTTCAAAACTGTAGAATGATTTCGTATCGAAGATAATGTTAGGTGAGAATACAATGTGCATCCTTTAAGTCCTTTGACTGCACCACCACCTTGATTATTAAATCTTAAATGACTTCATATTATAGTAATTAGATTTACAAGTTTTGAAATATTATATTGTGCTAATACTGTTGTTGACGTGCTTGTTGGATATAATGAAACCATGTAGGATATTTCAAGTGTTGCGCATATGCAGCTTAGTTCGACCTTTAACAACATCAACAAATGAAAGCATGAATATCTATTGAGTTAACCATCCCCAGACTGCGTAGGAGCATCATGAAAATGGTTAATTAGAAATCCGATAGCCTTTTGCACCTCGAGCTAAAGCCATCAACAAGTTTCGATCAAACTTACCCGAAGAAAAAGAAATCAAGGTCTAAGTATAGTGGTGGAAGTGAAAGTGTAGAGATTTTCTTCTTTGTTTAGACTAGTATGAAGATCTTGAAAATTGAAACCCTCGTTTAGAAAAGAAAACACTTTCACCCTCAATTGAATCTGAGCATATTTCGAAGTCCTTATTAACTATCAAGCCCATTATACAATCAGGTTATGTATGGATTTGAAACCGGATAATCAATACCCATCTAGGCCCTAGTTAGCAATTTCGAGGTTTGAGAAAGTCTGGGATGATAAACGTACGAGTATTATTCGTTTTGGTGGAATGTAAATCCAGTCCAATATTCGGTGATAATTCGGAACGTCATACGTTTTGTGTGTAATTCGTTTTAGAGATACAAATTCGTCACACAAAATTCGACATACATTAACCTATGTAAATTGTTTTTTAACATAATCTCACCTTAAGTACTATTATTTTATGATTTAAATGAACTATTTATACGATGAAATATGCAATATAATCAACAAATAACATGTACGTAGGTGGAATAGGGCATAGTTTGGGGTATGTAAGATTTTGAAAGTAAAAAATTTGACAAAAAACGGTCATTTGGTGATGACATGGAAACATATTATATGAGCTGTATAGTTTCGTAATTCGTAAATACGCGTATGATTCGCTTAGACATGAAGATGAAGATCTTGAAACCTCGGTTTATAAAAGAAAACACTTTTGCAGTCAATTGAATCTGGGCTCATTTGAAAGTCCTTATTAATATTAAGCCCATTATAAAATCGGATTACTCATGAATCCGAAACCCGAATCAATACCCATCTGGGCCATCTTTCCATTAATAAAGCTCCCCAATCAATTGTCAACTTTCCAACACTCAGAAAACGAAAGACAGAGAGAGATAGAGAAAACGATGAAGCGCTCCATTTATTCAGTCATCCTTCTTATATCCTTCTTCTTTGTATCAGCCACTAATGGAGCTTCCAACTCTGTAAGTAGTACTCCTCCAATTACAAACATCCATTATTTTCTCATCATTTCCATAGTCAACATCAAATTTGTATCATTATTTTTTATTTATTTTTCTGAGATGATCGGATTTGTGTTATCCATCTTAAGATCTTTTGCCATCTCAATTACTTTGATTGATTACTGAATTAACAATTTGATTGAATCATGTACAGGATGATGAATGTGTATACACAATGTATGTTAAAACAGGGTCAATCATAAAAGCTGGAACAGATTCAAAGATCAGTGTTATAATAGGAGATGCTAAAGGCAGATCTGTGAATATTCCAAATTTGGAAGCATGGGGAGGAACAATGGGACCGAACTATGATTACTTTGAATGGGGTAATCTTGATATTTTCACTGGAAGAGGTCCATGTATTGATAGACCAGTATGTAGTATGAATGTAACATCTGATGGTTCAGGTTTACATCATGGATGGTATTGTGATTATATTGAAGTTACTTCAACCGGTCCTCACAAGAGATGTAGTCAAAGTATTTTTCATGTTGAGCAATGGCTTGCTAATGATGCCCCTCCTTATAGACTCTCTGCTTATCTCAATGGTTGTGCCAAGAAACCACAGGGGATTCTTAGAAATGGACCTTTTGTTGTTAGAAACAATAAAAATGTCATTCAAGAAGTTGTAGTCTGAAGAAGGTTATGCAGATTTGAATGAAGTGAGTGGAGTGAGATGCTTGAGTTCTTTGATGTGTTGTCGAATTTGATTTTGTTGTGATTCTCAATAAATAAAAATTTGTGCAATTGTTCACCTCATTTCCTTTTATTCTGTTTACAATTTAAAGCAGCCTTGCTTCAACAAGTTTTTCAGAATTAAATTGATCCACGGCCATAGGTATGCGAAATGGTGTAAGTACACTTGCTTAACATGTTTGAGTGAGCTATACCGTACCAGTTTAGTTTGTTATCTTGCGCATTTTAGAAGTAGAATCGGTCATCTAGTCAATGGTGAAGCTAAAGATAGGGCCGTATCAGTAGCAGGGATGTGCAATTATGATCCAAGACCAAGAAATATCAGGTTTATATTTTTATTTCGAAATGATATTCTCTTATATTATACGATTTGGAAAAATGAGATTTTTTATATTTTTTTTATGTGGCATCGTGCCCCATGCTCTGTGATGCACCTTCTGGGCAGCAGCAAGCTTATTCTTGCCAACCCATCTGTTTAAATTATTGCTCATAGCCTTATCTATAATAAAGAATGATGTTTTAGGGACTAGCCCAAAAAAGGTAGGGGACTACTTTGTTATATGAATGTCCACCCTACATTTTAAGGGGTGTTCTAAAAGATTAGGGAAGACTAATCTGCCCTTATCCTAATTAAGGTTATAACTAATCCTAATAACCCACTAATTTAACCACTACCCACTAATCTAACCCCTAAATTAAAACATAAAATCAGTTTCAAAACCCTTATTTTTTCTTTTATTCTTCATCTTCCTCTTCTTCTTCTTCTTCTTCTTCTTCTTCTCCTCTTCTTCGCATACATCGTCGATTCGGAAAAAAATCATCGTCGATTAATCAATTTTTATAAACAATGCGTTCTAAGCAGACACCAAGAATTCCAGGATTGAGTCCGGGTCTGGATAATATAGCGAATCTTCCAAATCAATTTGAAGTTGATAAACAACTTCAAGCAAAGTTGGGAGACGAAGTCAAGCATCCAACATCAACCAAGAAGTCCGATTCGATTAAAATGAAAATCCGCAGGTAATTTCCTTCATACCCATTCCTTTGAATCGTTTTTTGTTGAAGAAATCGATTAGAAATCATCAAAAACCACTGAAAATGAAAGTTACTGTAGAGTTTTCGGCTAGGAGAAATTTTGAAAACCCTAGATTTTGGTAACCGAACTCTCAATATGAAGAACAGTTCGGCAAATTAGGCCTTTCTAGGTAACCTCGCAAAAAAAAAACCCTAACCGAACTCCTATTTTATATGAAAAAATTTAGTTCGGTTTAGTCGATAAATTTATATAGGTAACCGAACTTTGATAAAATATAGTTCGGTTACTTCGCAGTTTCTATGTGGTAACCGAACTTTGATAAAATATAGTTCGGTTACTTCGCAGTTTCTCTGTGGTAACCGAACTTTGATCTGTCAACACCAAACTTGTAGTTCGGTGACTTCGCAACTTATACCAGACAACCGAACTTTAGTCTGTTAACATTTTGTGTTTGATGTAATCCCATGTTCAATTTTATTTGATAAGACAATATTCTGTTTAACTAATAATGTGGTTTTCATTCATTAGGAACAAAGGAAAAAAATCTAATCCCCACATAGCCGAAGATTTGAGAACTCCCACCCCTCGCTGTAGAATACATTTGGATTTCCGAAACCGTGGTACTAAAAATGCTAAACATGGAGGGGGATCATTCCAGGAAGTCAATCAAGAGGTGATGGAGAATACAATTGATAATGTTATTGAAGAAGAGAATGATGATGAAGAAGAGCAAGGAAATGAAGAGCAAGGAAATGAAGAGGTTGAACAACAAAGAGAACACGTTGAAAATGTAGAGGAAGAAGAACAAGGACCGGGCAAAGAAGGAGAAGGACAAGAGGAAGAGGAGGGAGAGGATGGAGAGGAAGAAGATGAGGGAGAGGATGAAGAGGAGGAAGAGGAAGAAGACCAAGAAATTGTTCCTGTTAAAGAGAAAAAGAAGCCGAAGCCGCCTTGTGATAGATACTCACACATTCCCCCTGATAATTTGTGTTTGCCACCAGTGAACCCAACTTATGGTACTCCAAATGATGGAGGGGCCACATTGTTTGCCTACAAACACTCATGGGCTGCGAAGATCTATGAGACAAAGGTATTCTTTAAGTTCATTCTTAACTATTAAAACGTTTTTTTTTGGGACATGTTTCGTCAAGTATTAATAGTGTTATGTTATTTTCGTAGGATCATAATGATGTAGTTCGTCTTATTCGTCGTCAAAAAGCGTCCAAATGGGATCTTTCTTTGGAGTGTGACGAGTTTCAAGCGAAGGTTAAAAAGTGTGTGTTATGGAGAGCTATTGAGTACGCACATGTGGATTTTGACGTTGTTGCCGTATCCGCATTTGTAGAGAGGTATTATCCCGAGACATATACAATGCATCTTCCATTTGGCGAGATGGGAATTACTCCCGATGATTGCTCGAGAATCACCGGCTTACCAGTGGAAGGTAAATGTCTTCGAGAAGGCTACAACCCCTCGATGCATTATGAAGCTCTTGAAGAATTGGCTCTAAAATGTCTAGGATGGGATGCAAGAAAGGCTCAATGTGAGTTTCGACGTTCTGTGAGGTCCCCTAAACGTGGCGATGAGTATAATCCAAGAGAGGTAAATGGAGCCTTGAAGAAGATGTTGAAGAAATTCAAGTTGGTAAAGTTGAAGGAAGCATTTGGAGGGACAAGAAAGAAGGTGGAGAAAGGAAAGTTGGTGATGGACCAGGAGACCCTTAGGCATCATGTCACCGCTTATTGGTTATATCAGCTAGGAACCGTCATTTTCCCCGACACTTCTGGAAATAGGGTGGATGCACATTATCTACAGCTTTTGGTTAATCTCGATGAGATTAACAAATACTCTTGGGCCACTGGGGTGCTTGTTTTTGTTCTAGGAGAGATGAGCAAAGGGTCGAGGATTAAGACAAATCAAATTGGAAGTTGCTTAACTCTTATTCAAGTAACTTTCTACATTGTTAGTTAGCAAATTATTCCCCAAAATTTTCTGCTTCTAAATCAATTTTCATGTATGTGGTTAATATTTTCGTATTTTCGCATAGGTTTGGATTTATGACCACTTCCCTTCATTGGGATTGGCTAGGGAAAAGACACCTTATCCCTATGACGAACCTACAGCAGGAAAATGGTTGTTTTTGGACGCACAAAAGAAGTCTAAAGAAGAGCAGTTGACTTCGTTAAGGGAGAAATTGGATAAACTTACGGTGAACGATGTGGTATTTTACCCATACGCCGTACCCGATGATGTCTCTTTAGATGAAGAAGATCTGAATGGTTTCTCTACCGTCTCGGCTTACTATGGACCAATTTGGTATCCTAATGGCTACGCAATATATAATCCAAGGAGAATACTAAGACAACTTTGTTGTGTCCAAATGGATCCCGACGTGGAGAATGAAAATTTCAATTTGGTGGTTCAAGGAACAAAGAACGCCGAGAAATATTTTGTTCCAAACACATGAACCAACTCCTACGGTAGGACATTGGAATGCACTTCGTAACTACTACTTACCTTTAGGTGATTGTGTACCTCGTGATGGAGATGTAAATGCATGTGATGAAGATTATATGGTGTTTTATCAAGAAATTAGTCATCCTTTTGTGATAAATAGAGAACAACAAGCTAAGACTGATAAGGTGAAGGGGAAGGCAAAGGAGAGGGAGGCTAAGAGAGGTCAGAAGGAGATGCCTATTTGTGGAGAAGAAGCAAAAATGTTATGGGATAATGTGGTAAGAAAATGTCTCCTCTTATACTTCCTTGTTGTTTGAAAGTATTGAAAATATATTTACTTATGCTTTAAATTGGAATCAGGTGAAGAAGGGTACGAAATTGTTGAAGAAATGGATGGCTAAAATCCGCAGTGGAGAGCCGATGTCGACTAAGGAACAAACCTACTACTACGGCGAGTGGGAGGGTCTTATAACTAGAAGAATGATGGAGCCAAGTAGGTCTAAGCAATTGAAGAAGGGCGACAACAAGGAGAATGTTCAAGTCGCGCCGTGGAGGAAACCGGTCGAGTAGATGAAACCCCAAGTGATGAGGAAGTTCAACCTAAAACTCGTGGTAAACAAGGAAGTGGTAAAATCAAACAATGGCATCTCGTACTTGTTCGTCTTATAAGTACAATCCATTATGAGAACTTCATGAAAGCATTGAGCCAATTGAACACTCGTTGGATGCGCAATGAAGAGTTGTGTTATCTCTCCGTCCGAATCCACATCCTTTTGAACCGCGTAGTCTTTCTCTTTGGCCAAAGAAAACAATTGTTGCATCACTTGTCTATCTCTCCATTCCTTCTTTCTAATTGTCACATTTGCATTACAAACGGTGGACAAAGATGAGTGGTTATCCTTGTTATCCTCCTTTAGTATTTGGAGCATTTGAATCGGTGAAAGACCCATTTTCCTCATTTTAGCTACCTTGTCCATCTCTTCAGGAGTTAGCTTGGCCGCCATGAAATGTCCTTCAAGATGCTCCGGACGAGGGTGGTTATGACAACCTTCCATAACCTTGTAGAGAACCCATCCACCCAATTCTTCGTTGTAATTAAATGCAAGCTTGAATGGGCATTTAATCTTCTTTGAGAAAGTTTTGTTCTTCCTATTTGTGTTTCCTTTATAAACATAACCCTTCCTCTTGTGGCTTTTATCGGGATCACCGCTTCTCTCACAAACCATTTCAAAGCGGGTTTTGCTTTCTCTCCCATTCAATACTAATACGCACATGTCTTTTAGTGCATGTTGTCTAGCCAAACTCTTTGCCTCTAAAGGACTTTTGAATACCAAGTCATTCATGTAGTGATGGGACGTGTCATCGTACAAAATATCAACAGGGGTAGGTTGATTTTCCATTGGTTCTATTGGATCAGATGCAACCTACGAGTAATAGCACAACATCAATACCAACTAAAAATAAGAAATACTTAAATTTTCGGCAATGTAAAAATAAAAACGATCCTGCCAAACAAAAAGTTCGGTTATGAAAAAAAAATTGCGATCTTGCCGAACTTGTTCTTTGGAATTTTCTATGGTATAGTTCGGCAACATAATTACTACTATCGACTAAACCGAACTTCAAAGTTCGGTTACCTATTCAATGAACGTGATTTGCGAGCTTGCGGAACATAAACTTCGGTAACAAAGGGACTAAACTCGACTAAACCGAACTATTAACTGTATACTCTATAAAATTAGTTCGGCAACGTTTTCTGGAAAAAGATAACCGAACTCTCAAAAACCTCCATTAAAACAGAGTTCGGTTACCTGCGTATGCTGAAATGAGTAACCGAACTGCACATACAGGAGAGTTCGGCTACCTGTTCTGCAGGATTGCTAACCGAACTACTTTGACCTAGCCGAAATTTCTTCCTGAAATTTTCGATTTGGCCAATTTTTTGCACAATTCAAGCTACATTAACTAAATTTGAGACATACCTGAGTACCCATAACTTCATCTTCTGGTTGTGGCTGATAAAATTCATCATTTGGGTCGTTAGGTTGAGTTTGGGGTAAATAGCTTTCATCATCTAACAAATAACTCATATCCGGATCATTAGAAATATTGACAAATATATTAAGAGATGAAGGAGGTTCTGATTCTAAGGAGGAGGTATCATCACATGAATCACTCATATCATCTTTACTAAACTCAAAATAAGATTTTGAGGGTTCTTCCCTCTTTTTCTTCATCTTTTTCTTCTTCTTCTTCTTCTTCTTCTTCTTCTTCTTCTTCTTCTTCTTCTTCTTCTTCTCTTTCTAACAAAACTATCCTATTAATAACTCACTAATCACTAACTAATTAGTAATTAATCATTACACTAACACTAACTAATCAATAAACTAACTAATTTAATTACTAAGGGTAAATTTGGTATTAATTTTTTTTTAGATAAGGGGTGACCCAAAATTACTTCAAATGTTCACCCCAAAATAGAAGAGTAGTCCCCACTTATTTGGAGTAGTCCCCAAAACATCGTTCATAATAAAACATTATTTCTCATTATATTGGGCCCGAGCCGTAAGGAAACAAACAGCCATACAACAACTCTTTTACTATTTACTACTTGGCCGAAGGTTTAAACTCAGTTATCGGTATTATCGATATCATCATCGAATGACTGTACACATGTACTATGGTGACACGAGGAATTTCACGACTTAGTTACTGAAAATGAAGATGGTAAAAGAAACAAAATAAATAATAATGAGAAAAGACTACTCTGTCTGTGTAGTATAAAGATTTTTATTCTTTTTTCTTTTCTTCTGAGCATATAAAAATAAGTTACCACAGCTTAGGTACAAAAATCCTACAACACTGGAATAATGTTAGTTTAAAAGTCTACAAATCCGTAGATGAGAACTTGATGCTGAGGATAGCACAAAAGCTAATAACAGTATGATAGGTAAAACATGAAAAGAGAGATGAAACAAAAAATGATTTAAATCTTGAGATCACTCGTCCTTCAAGGAAGGTACAAGTCTCTTCTTTTGTCCAACTTCAACCAACAAAGTAAGGAGCGCCTCGCATACTTGAGAGGCATCTGCTTCACCTGGATCATTGTTCATTGACGAATAAACCATCCAAGCATGATCCAATTTCCGCTTCGGACGAACCACAACCGAGCCAGGAACCTCTGCATCACGACATGTTACAAGTCCATCGCTTTTTTCCCCATACCTAACTTGAAGAACCTGGGCACATGCAGCCATTGCAGCAGCAAGTGGCATAACAACCGGGAGTTTTGTGGATTGGCTGCTGCTGCTACCTCCCATTGAAAGAGTTGGGACCAGAGGAAGCTCCGCATGCGCAACGTGAGACATTGCTAGAATCCCAGGGGCAATTCCTGCCTCTGTGTGGAAAGAAACGACGGGGAGTTCCCTTGGTAAGTGGTTCTTCATTAGGAAGTCCTTCCGCTTTTCATATGTCAAGTCTTCTAAAGCCTGCATGTCACCCTACATCACATGAAAGGGCAAAACAGGGTGGATCAGTTCCTAACTATAATAAGTTTGACAGCAGATTTTTTTTTCTTTCCCAGCTCCTTTTCTGTTCCTTGATTTTCTGTGCACAAGATCCTACCTATAGCAAGGTCCCCTTAGAATGTGAAGAAGATATATTTTCCTTAGAACGTGAAGAATATATGTTTTCCCAGAGAGAGAGAAAGAAATGGAACAGTTCAACTTTTTTAAAACGAAGTGGATACCTTAATGACTTTACAGATCAGGATCTCCATAATTTTTCGGAATTGCACATAATCACCAAGTTGCCCTTCTCGCAGTATATCAGAAGCTATTGGGCTACCTCCATATGGGCTTTGCGCTAATGCTAAGCCTGCAACCTTATCTTTAAGATCAGGCCAGTATATAGACAATGCTGCCGCTGCATCAACTCCACCTTTGCTATGCCCAAGAAGCATGACACGCTTCCCAGACCCCCAATATATTTCTTCAATATAATCTTTTATCTCCCGTGCATTTTTCTCAACAGAAGCCTGATAATTTAAGAATAAGTAGAAAGATAAACAGCATGAAGCAAAATAATTAATTAATAGATATATTGATGTATAATAAACAGATTGAATAACGGAAGGAACTAGTACCTCACTGTGTATCTTAGCAATATGGCAAGCCAGACCCAACTTTGAGAAAAACATTTTGGTATTCACAAAATAAAGTGGCCCATGGTTGCTGAAGAGACCTGCCGTACAGAAATATGAAGAAAAAAAAAACATTTACACAAGTAAAACTGAAAGAAGTAACGGCGGTGGAGCATGGTGCGAACAAATGACATCCTTTTCATGCCTATATGCACATAAGAAATATCAAGTGTGTTCAAAAATCCGCCGTTCTGGCCCGCCACCCCCTGGAGAATTATGATGAAATAACGGGTGGAAACTTCTATATGGACGGTTAGGTTAAAAAACAACCCATCCAATAGCTTAAACCGTTAATTCATCCCTATTCTTCTAGAGCCAGTTTCCTAAGATGCATCAAACCGGGCTCTAAAGACCTAGACAAAAGCACTTTGCACACCTACTGAGAACTCGCATGCATAGGAGCAGGGTCATATGACTGTTAAATAGACCTCTGCCTATAACATAGGAAGTCTCAGGTGGGTTCCAAATGGGGGAAGAGTCTATTTGGTGTGCAACAAATAAGGGAATAAGCGTAGTAGCTTCATTCTACTATCCTGACTGACTTGATGACAGTCATAAAGTATACCTGGAACCAATAAATAAACCATAGAGTTTGGCAATGTGTGTACGCCATGTCTGATAGACAGAGAAACAACTACAAGTCAAGAGGTTAGAAGAACGAAGAGCATAACCACTTAATGCAGATTGAATGCCATAAACTGTACCTTCCGCTATCCAGAAGAACGATATCAATGTGCACACATACCTTATATTGCCAAGCAATTCATCAAATCTCTTTGTTCCGTCTTCAACTGGTGGTAATCCTGATGCGCGCTGAAGCCAACCAATATCACCTGCTGATCCACGAACCGTCTTTCGTGCCCGGGAAATAAGACTGAAAGAAACATAGGTTTAAATGTCGAGACACGGCAACTAGGTATTTCCAATACTTGCCATCATAATGTACAGGTCAAATAACATGTTAGGCTACCAACAAAATTAATCATTCAAGAAATATTTCACTCAGGCATTATGGAAAACCGCAAATCAGAGTATACATACCCTTGGAACATGGATAATCCGTTAAAACCAGTCTGCGTTGATACCGTATTTTGTGTAGTTTCCTCGGATGTATGTGTAGGTGGCTCTCTTATTGGCACATCATGTACAGATGGAGCGGCAGTGGTCGTTAAAGAATTTGTTGAACATCTCCCATACGAAAATTCACCATCAGTAGATGATGATCTACTGGTACCAAATGAAAGTGTTGCTAGTTCCTGAGCATTCACTCTACTCATTGGTTCTTCTGCAAAGAAAGCATGCAGTATAAAAAAAAAACAAAAAAATGCAGCGAAAACACGATAAAAAGCTTGCATGATGAAAAGGTTTTCCAAACTGATAATAGTCTGAACAATGAAATGTAAAGAAAAGAAACTAACGAGCAGATTCAGTAAAGCATCTGGTCAAATATGAAGTTGTTTGGGAGAGATATGAAGCAGCTTCGTTGAGGGCTGGGACAGAAGTAAATAACTGAGGAATAAGCCCTTCATTTCTGAAACCATCATTTGGTGCCTGCCACAATAACAAATCATGGAAAAACCTGGAGCTGGTTAGAGAGATGAGAGATATAGACATAACATCTGAAAATAATCATGATACCATTATTTTTCCTTTTATAATAGAAGTGTAAATAACAGATGCAAGTTTGCCAAGTCGAAAAGCACAACAGAAGAGTATATTTTCTTTTCTTCAAGGTACTAGCAGAAGAGTTAAAACACAAACTTCTGTTGAGAGACGACTTCAAAAATCTACATGAACTTTCCCAACAATATTGTATGTGACTTGTTAAAGGTTTAACTCCTAGGTCAGCAGTAGTGCACTACCTGCATTTTGACGTTCTCTAATTTACTTTGCAGCTTTCGGCACTGTCCTTTTCCAGTAATGTTCAGCTTATGGGTGCTGATTCTCATTTACAAATAGCTAAAATCGATCTACCAATGCTTTCTGCAACTTTCAAAAATAAATGGAATGGCCCAAAAGGGTGTCGTACTCAGGGAAGATTAATCCAAGACAACTGTACAAGAGACATCTCAAGTTACTTCAACTCCTGTACTCACCAAAAACACCTAAAACATGATTTATATTTGAGTGTCAAGCTAACTGATGAAAAGAACATTATACTCATGTTTCATGCCTTCAACAGAATGGTTTGCAATGGACTGATTAAATATGGGATCCATAATATGGGAATGAGACACTATTGTAAAAATTATTCGATAGAAATACTTGACACCAACTAAGGTAATCAGGCTGATGTTTTATGTCTCATACTGACATACAGACTAACCTATAAAGCCCGAAAGGATTCCTAACATTATTACATTGGATACGGTTCTATCCCTACCACAAAAACGACCATTCGTGCAGCATTATACTTCGAGTTATATCAGATAAAAGTATCAAAATGTTAATAAATTTCAAGGAAACAATCCCTATACTTTAATGATCCTTACCACCATAGCTGTACGTGATTCTCCAGAGTTAGGGTCCCCAGTTTCCATCGCCCAACTAAATTCTAAAAAACATGAAAAAGGAGGCAGTAGTTAATATGATGAATCGGCTCAAAATTCTGAAGTGCAAACACATTTTTAAATATGTAACAAGCAGGAAATACCAAACAAGTGCAACTTAATTGCTGGCCTTATAATAGAAGTATATAACCCAAGGTCCCAAGCATAGGAATAACAATAACTCATTTAGACATATAGCCTGATTTTCAGTTAATTTCTATACCAAACATCGCACCAACAAATTTCAACTATAAATTTTACTTCTGGTTCGTCCAACCAGGCCACTTGATTTCCTTCACTCTACCATCACCCAAAAATCCACAAGCTCTGAAGAACAAACAGCTGCCAGTGCACTCTTTTCACTTCTATACATGGGAACACTTTGAGAAAGGCTCTTCGTACTAGTCAATTGATTGCTTGATATACGTTACCATTAAATTTGATTATGCAACATTTAAGATATATTGGTCCAAGACCCACATTCTTTCTTATATATATTTCATATAGACGAAGTAAAGTAAATTGTTTTTCGACTAGTGTAGTCACTCTTACAAATGCCAAGGCAACACTATCTAGTATTTTAGCTTTGTTTTCTAAGCTCAGAAATAATCATCTGCCTTTTTTTTAAGCACTGCCCAAATAACAAAAGTCACAAGTCATCAATAATCAAGGTATTACAAGAAATCACTACATCAAGTATAATCCAAAACACCATACAGAAATTCAAAACCCTCAATCTTCATGTTTCACAAGATTTGTGATTTTAGAGGTAACAGTGTCAATTCGAATATATTACGAAGTACACAAATAAATATCTTCTTGATATTAGATTCATACAGTCATCACCGAAAGGAATTGCCCATTTCTTAAATCATCAATATAACCAAACTGAATAATAAAAAGGACATAATATCGTAAATTTCCACCAATTTGTTCAATTGAAATAATCGCTAGCCACAAAAATTCAAAATTACGCAAATTTAAACGATATCAGTTCCAGATAAGTCGAGAAAACTTACTTCCAATTGCCCTTGGTTACAAAAGAGTATTAGAAAACCCTAATTAAGATACTCTCTGTTTCCGATGCCTTTTTCCTGGTGAAATCAAACTAGAATAATGAAATTGAAATAAGACCAATTAGGTCTTTTGGAGGGGATTTATTTATTTTTTTCAATTTGGGGAAAATATAAATAATTCGCTTTTCTACTTAACGGCCAAGGAATAACGACTAAATATGACCGGGAAACTGGTTAGGCCTTTTGCTTTGAAGTTGAGTCCGTGAAACCAACAGACAATTTCTCACCACGATGTTCTCGATTTTGTTGACCCACATTTACACCGATTTATTTCGCCGCGTGGTGGACATGCAACATATATACTCCCGCTATCTTGCTCACCTACTTAGTAAGATAGGTGAAAGATACTACGCTCAAGTGCAACGGTTGTGTCCGCCGGAAGACTGGATTTTTTGCAATTATTTTTCGTTTCTCTTCAAATTTAATGGTCATTTCAAGTTATCGTAAATTATGAGTAAATTACGAGTAGTACGGAGTTTGATTGCAATGGTTCTAATTCGAAGAAATTTGAGTTAGACCGAAATTTGAGTTAGACGTGAAAGAATTTGAAAATCAACAAATTAAATAGTTGTCAGGTTGTTTGCGATATTTTCAGGACTTTTTGCAACTATATCAAACTCTTCTTAAACTACTTCAAGTTTGAGCGAAATTTTGGCGCTAAAATAAGCCAAGTATTTAATTTAACTATTTTTGTTTCAATTCGAAGAAATGTGGTTTAGGTTCGGGGATAATAAAAAAATAGGGCATTTTGAGTTTACTCCTAGTTGGAAAAGACTACTTAGAATTACCCCTACTTCATCCAATAATATTGACTTTCTTGTGAAACTAGAAAATAAAGGAGACACAAAGTAGAGGGGAAGAAGAAGGGAGAAATTATATTCTTCGGTACAATAGACAAACATATAGAGCCTCTATTTATAAGGCTAGACACAAGGGCATCCCAGTAATAAATGAGATTTACCCTAGATAATCTTAACATAATTACACGTTTATAACACTCCCCCTGATGACATTGTGTCTAAGCTAATTACAAACGTACTAGGAAAACTCAAAAGAGAAAAACCTGAAATTGCATAAGCATGTAAGGACTCGAAACAGTGTTGGACACGCAAATGTTTCCTCGTTAAAACCTTGACAAGGAAAACCCAGTGGGACAAAACCTTGACGAAGGAAAAAGAGTACAACGCGATAAAGTCCAGTGAATGCACCTTAATTTGATGATGACGCTCCCCCTGATAAATACTTCAGTCAAATCCTGGCATGCAAATCTTTGAGTTGGGACTTTCCAATTTTGAAGAACGGATTTCTTGAATGCAGAAGACTACTGTGCTTTTCATGAAGATGTCGGATAGTTGATGAAGTCTTCTTTTGTGTTGCACAAGCAGTATTGTCTTCGATTAATACTTTTGCGGAATTTACATTCTCCTTTAACACATTGAGAACTTGTGTGATGGATTGCTAGCTTCCCGAGATGATTTTTCAAAGTTGTTGATGTAGTTTATTCAACATAGAGCCAAGATGTAGATGAATTATCATAAGTGAACAAAACTGTATTTGTGGTCATACCTTATGTGGATCAGAATGACATCAAAATTAACAAGGGCTTGTTATGTTGACTTGGTCTAACAAAATGACCTAATTAATGGTGGGAATCCACCAAATAGTCGAATTTATACAAATCCAACTTGGATGACCACCATGTTGAATAAATTGCCTCACCAAAACCTTGCCAGTAAAACCAATGGGAAAAAATTTGGCTGAAGGAAAAAGAGCACAAAGATCAACATTTGGAAAGAAAATTAAACGTCAACAAGATGTTGCCTCGTTAAAACCTTGTCAAGAAAACCACATGGGACAAAACCTAGAATGAAGAAAAAAGAGTACAACTTTTGACGATTTATGGATGCAAACCCAACTATATGTTTTTTTACAAAAAATAAGCATCAAATAATAACTGTAGTCTATCTCAAAGACGAGTTTATGCTAGCATAATTCAAACTGCAGATTTAAGAAAGAAAAGAAAAATAGAATTTATGCTGCTAAAGCGTGGATTTTTGTGTTTTTAAGGACTCCTCAAGAGACCTATAAAGATGATATTATCAAATAATTAATCCGGATTCTTGGTTTTGTACCGAATTTTTAAAAACACACGAAGGATTGTTAAACTTGACATATATAGTCGAGTCAAGTGGCTACCTGAACATAATCTAAATCCTCTAAGGATTACAAATTATTATATGTTTTCCGATCACATACAAGTCCTTCAAGGACTACCACGTCAAATGTATCATAGAAGGAGAACAATTATTGGACCAATCCTAGGGTATGAGAAAAAATGAAACCCTCACATCGTTTATACAACGAACTTATTTCTCCTATAACTCATTATGACTACACCAACTTGTAAGTAATAGGCTTGGCAATTTTAAGGTGTTAAGTCTTGGATCCAAAATTGCAGTAATCGAGAAATTATAATAATCCAATTTAATATGGATTACATGCCAACCAATCACATATGTCGATATTCCTCTGCAGAGATCGAGGTTCACAACCACCATAATTTATTATTTCAAAATCTAATATAAATGAATATTCGACAATTTTAACTAATAGCGATCCCACATTCTCAAGTGTATGTATATCTTGAAAATTTCATAGAATTACTGGTACCAGCGCCTGCAGGCATTATAATCTCCCTATCTTCCAGTGAGGAGATATGAACTATAAAATATGGATCTTGTAATACCCCGATATTCGACAGTGGTTGGCCGAATGGAATATAAGTAATGATTTGTCATTTCCTAACACCGAGGCCTTTTCAGCACAATTGGCTCCAAAGTTGGCAGAAAACTCTGCAGTTAAGCGTGCTCGGGCGGGAGTAATCCAGGGATGGGTGACCATCCGGGAAGTTGCTGCTGGATTACCGCAGATATGCCCGTTGAAAACCCTACATTACCGGATGACCGCAGTGGCTAAGTGGGGACAGTATCAGTGGAAGGACGGGTCATTACAAATGGTATCAGAGCCGACGACGGGTCACTTGCCGAGGGTGGGAAGGTATACTGGACGGGGTTGGTCCAGGTGCTTATCATGAGGGGCAGGGAACGTCGGAGATCTGGGCTTGCGAATATATTCTGGAGCCGAGGACGACTCCAATTTAAGGTGGTGGTATTGTAAT
>JAJJMB010005553.1:894711-1059936 GCA_023531105.1 Papaver atlanticum | reverse complement strand
TCCAGGTGCTTATCATGAGGGGCAGGGAACGTCGGAGATCTGGGCTTTCGAATATATTCTGGAGCCGAGGAAGACTCCAATTTAAGGTGGTGGTATTGTAATACCCCAATATTCGGCATTGGTTGGCCGAATGGAATATAAGTAATGATTTGTCCTTTCCTAACACCGGGGCCTTTTCAACACAATTGGCTTCAGAGTTGGCAGAAAACTCTGCAGTTAAGCGTGCTCGGGCGGGAGCAATCCAGGGATGGGTGACCTCCCGGGAAGTTGTTGCTGGATAACCACAGCGATGCCCATTGAAAACCCCACACTGCTGGATAACCGCAGTGGCTAAGTGGGGACAGTATCGGTGGAGGGACGGGTCATTACAGATCTTGTTTGATAGACTCTATTGAAGTACTATCTGTAGCTTATCCTTAAAATACTATTTTTTGCTATATGTGATTTGATTTTCCTTTCAAACGACATAAGCTTATTGGAAAGCTAAATGAGATTTTTCACGCCTATTTAATGGTAGTCTTTTTTCGATTTTATCATGATGGGAGAGAAGTGATATAACCTTTAAGTTCATTAATGTCAACTTCTAATAGCATAGAGTCTCCCCCTGATTCTAGCGGAAAGTGTCATCTCATATACGAAAACAAGTTTCGTAGAGTATTATCCGATTAAATCAAGGACATATACTCATAATAATTTCTGGATTTTTACAATACCAGTTGGACTATAGATAATGACTTCAAAATCCATAAGAAATTGTCCTAAGAATAAAATAAAATTGTAGTTGTTGATGGTGGATTTTCGACAAGGGCTAAAATTGTAAAATCATGATACTGCATGTTTCTGACCCGGCTTCAGGAACGCATGTGACGATTCATATTTTATGATTCGTGAACCGTTTCACGATCTTTGACTGAGCGAATATTCCTCTTAGAGCTATGATGAATATGTTTCTCGAAAGGCCTCCCAGCTGAGCGTTCGATGCTTCACACATTTCGTCATCGCCTCTACATAGAATCAAAATGATTGGGCGGGTTCCCTAGACATAATGTTTGTTAGGGAGCTTAAAGCCTTAAGGACGTCACGCCGCTCGTTGTTCCCTGACTACGTAGAGAGACCGTGTATAGAATCTTGACGATTGGGCGGTTCCCTAGACATAATGTTTGTTAGGGAGCTTAACGCCTTCAGGACGTCACGCCGATCGTTGTTCCCTGACTATACACCGCCAGAACGAATATGATGCTTCAATTATCTCATATCTCGATTCTGCAAATAGATTAATTCTACTGTGACATTCATCCACTGAATTCCTAGAAAATAATCTATTATATCTCATTACTCCGTTCCCTGAATCCCCCGACTGGATTTCATGGATTAGTAATAGATAACCATTATATCTCATTACTCCGTTCCCTGAATTCCCCGGCTGGATTCATGGATTAGTAATAGATACTCAACTCATTTTATTATTCTGTTTCATGAATCATTCTCAGCCGAATTTCATGAATTAGTAATAATTATTCAACATATGGGCGTCTGGGCCATCACCGAGTAAGTCCCGAGAAAATGGTGCAAGTGTACTTGAAAACAATGCACGAACGCGCACCCGAACGCATGAACGAGCATTCGAAAATTTGGACAAACGAGCAACTTATGGAGGAAAATAATATTAAATAAAATAAACAAGAGGCGTGGGACCGGCCCACCGGCCGGCCGGCCGTGTCGCCGTGACCGGTCCCCCTCTCCCATTATTTTATTTTAGTTTAGTTTATTTTTCCCTCATATCATGGAGACTCCTTCATTTGAGCAAACTCCCTCGTTTGAGCGAAACTCTAGGTTTTCCATACTTTCATCGAACAAAAATAGGGAAAGGTGTCACGGGACTGGGCCACCTAGCCTTCCGTCCATGCCCTAGACGTAGCTGGTCCCACACCTCACAATCCCTTATTGTCTCATATTATTATTTCCATCATCTCATGGAACTCCATCATTTGAGCGAAAACCCTAGTTTTTCAATATTTTCTCAAATATTGCTCAAACCACGAAAAAAACCAAAAAGTCAAATGGTCACATGACCGACTAGGCTTCTCACATCAAGAATTAAAATATAATTATTTTAATATTCTCGAAATATCGGTCGCATGAGCAAAGTTATGCTTGCTCATTCGAGCAAAATTGAGAGTTTAAGTCAAGATCAAACTCTTCTGAAAATCCAAAATACTGCTCAAACGTGCACCAGAAAATACCAAAACTCTCAGGACTGAGACACGGACACTGTGGTGACACGTGCATGCTACCTTGACCGACCAAGGTCGGCCCTAAGGCTTGCAATGAACCGGTCCGACACATCTTCATAATTTTGACCTAATTTGCTATCAATTGTTCGTATTGGGTCCAAACTCTCTCCAACCAACTTGGGATTTTCTCAATCGACCGTCAGCTGGTCCCAAGACCACCAAGTGCCGGTCCCATGACCTCTTGGTCGGTCCCTCATCTCTCCATAACCAGGTTTTACTACCTAACGCTCATACGAGCACTATTTTAATAAATGATTAAACCAGTATTTGACCATTCTTTCACCAACTGGTCAACAAAGGACTTTGGTGCATGCTCACTCGAGCACTTGGGCACTACATGGTCGTCCATAATCCCATGTAGCCGGTCACTCCTTCACTCAGTGACCTATTTTCAGTAAATCATCAATTGACGAGCAATTGATCAAAATTAGGGTTTCGAATAAATGCTCCGCAAATCACAATTCATAGCAAGTTAAAACACTAATAATTTTATTTTGATCCAGCAATCAACATCTATATTAATTATACAATATTCGGTCCAGCTACCAATATTTTAATTAATATTTTATTTGCTTATGCTACCAATAATTTATTGAATGAACAATACTTGCTCAAATGCTCGAATATTGATTCAACTATCAATATTCAGTAATTTACCGAATGAGCAATACTTGATTAAATGCTCAAATATTGATTCAACTATCAATATTCAGTAATTTATCGAATGGGCAATACTTGCTTAGTTGCTCGAATATTGATCCAACTATCAATATTCAGTAATTTATCGAATGAGCAATACTTGCTCAGTTGCTCAAATATTGATCCAACTATCAATATTCAGTAATTTATCGAATGAACAATACTTGCTCAGTTGCTCGAATATTGATCAACCTATCAATATTCAGTAATTTACTGATGCTCGAACATTGATTCAACTATCAATATTCAACGATTCATCGGACAATATTTGCTTAGACGAGCAATATCAACATCATTGATTCGAGAACTATACGTCCTAGCAGACGTTAGATCCATGAATCCTAGAGCATTTGACAATCATGCTCCACTGAACAATACTTAGACTCATCGTCTAATCAAGTCAACGACTGACTAATCAAATACACGTCTGCTTTGCAGACTCCACATTCGTGAGATATCAATCACGTCACATGGGGGGATATTAATTAGGGTTTTTATCTGGCGGCCTACGGCACGTGTGTTCATCCACGATGAGAAATGTGAGTAAGTCGTGCAAGCAGTTGAGGGAGTTAGCAAAGTAGTGGGTGGACAATCAACCAAGTCTCCGCACGACCTAGAACTGGTTAAATCATGATTTCACACTTTCCCACTCTTTCACTCGAGAAACCGTCACACTTACTGAAGATCAATGTGTCTACAATTCTAGCAATATAAATAAGTCTCTTAATTCACGATTGAAAAACAAGACAACGTTCGTCTAAGAAGAATTCTGATCCGAGTAATCACTCTCAAGAATTCAATCAATCGACCAGAACTTATTCGAAATCAACAGTTCACAGAAAAATTGCAGAAACCTTAAACACATTCACAATCCTTGATCATCATTGATCTTATACACTTCTCAGCTTCCCTCCTACAGATCAACGCTCTTCCCTCTTTGTGACCGAATTGACTCTGGAACGGCAATTGTCTTGGTTTAGGCCGGAGTCCTACAGATTGATCTCTCGAACTCAAAGCACTCCCGTGCAGTGCATCTATTTGAGGTTAGGCAGTTTGCTCGGTTGAGGAGCCTCCGTCCACACGGTCATCTCTCTATTCCTTGAAAAACCAGCAAATCGTTTTTTCCCATCAACAGATTGGTGACCATAGTGGGAGATTTATCTCTCGGTTGCAATCTCAAACTTTCACAAAATGGTTGAACTTAGGTCAGGTTCAGTTACAAATTCTAACCCAAACAATACTAGGACCAGCAGTAGTGGTTGTACTCCAGAAACTACTCCCGCTTCCAACAACGGTGCTGGTGATAACACACCTCCTCAAACCAATATCGGAAGCAATCCTCTCTTCGTCCGATCTCCCAAAGGAATTATAGAAAATCCGCCTACCATAACCGATCTTATGAAGGTTTAGAAAATTCTTGCCAAGAATCAGACATGGTGGCAACACAGAAAGAGTTGTGCACCTATCTCAAGACTTTGATAGACAAGCTGTCGTCTAAGCAAACTCAGCCCAAACGCCAGTCAGACAAAGGAAGAGCTAAGGAAACATCCTACACTGCAGATCCTGAAATCTCCCCAATCCACATCGTGGAAGATGATGAAGTCCGCAAAGCTGCCAATAACCCACCAGCGAAGGATTCTATAGGTTTCATCACTCGTGAAGACCTGGAACGCTTTATGGAGGATCAAGGGAAAGACAAGACATCATCAGTCCATCGTCACCAACCTCTGTATCCCGCTGCTACAAAGAGAATTCCTCTCCCAAAAGGTTACACTTCTCCAACGTTTACACTTTACAATGGAATAGGAAATGCTCGAGAGCATGTTTCGATTCTTGGAAGCATTAGGCGAGCATGAACACAACCATGTCGTCCGTTTGAAGGAATTCTCAAATACTCTGACGGGACGGGCATATACCTGGTACAACAACATCGCACCAGGGAGCATCACTAGTTGGGGAGAAATGGTTAATGCCTTTTACCGGAAATACTTCTTCGTCTCAGAGCAGATTACTCTCTCTAATTTAGAAAGAACGTCTCAGAAGAAAAATGAACATCCGAACGACTACGTGAAAAGGTTCAGAGTCCAAGCTATGGTTTGTCATGACCCAAATTTCACTACAACTGGTGGACTTGTGCATCAACGGAATGATCCCGGTCTACAGAGCCTTGCTGGAAAATCTCTGGTTCCAGACTTTCTCAAAACTTCATGAAGCATCCAAGCTATCAGCAACTACTTCTCCAGCAAAAAACAAGAGCTACAAAAGTCGACGAACCGCGAGAAACGCGAGGCAGTGCCAGGCGCCTGATCAACAAGAAGTACAATCTCCAACCTTCAACAAATGTTGTTGCTGAAAGGAATAAAAGGAAAGCCGAGATACAACATCAGAGCGCTTCTCCAACATCTCAGGATCCTCTGAAGGCGCAAAGAAAGGATAACCACTCCTGAAATACAAAAACCTCAACCCAGCATCAACAAACGAGAAATGATTAGACAGACTCAAAATTCTTCTTACCATTGAAGAACTGATCAAGTTACTGGAAGACTGGATTCAATATGGTGCGATCAAATTTCCATTCCTCAGAAGAGAGCCAACCAAAGAAGAAATGGGAATCACAGGACATCAATCTCTCCGAGCAACCTTTCGACGAAGCAGTTCAATCCTTGGTCGAACATATATGTGAATTGTTGTGTCTGTCGAAAGCACAAAGGAGGGACATGTTCACAGAATCACATCATGTCAGGAAGATACTTTCCGAGCATCCAGCCACAGACAAAGAGATGTAAGACTGGGGACTGCTTACCACAGTCAATCTCAAAGGAAACGAATTTGGGAGAACGTTGATCGATGCTGGCACCACTATCAACATTGTTTCACTGAAAATCCTCAGAGCCACATGCATCACTCGAAAAGAAGCTACTCATGCTCTCATCTCAATCAGAGACCATGAAGGAACGCTCAGATATGCTTATGGCTACATCACTCTCAAGGTGAAAATAGGTTCAACCTGAACAGATACCAAGTTTCACATAGTCTGGAAGATCCAAGATATGACACGATCCTCGGACGAGCGCGGATCTACGCTGAAAAGATGGCTACTAACAAAGCTTCTTCGGTTGCACATCTCTCAAAAGAAGAAATTTCTGATCCAGAAGATTTGGCGGACGTTCCATCATCAGAGCACTTGGAGGAATTTCGAACTTCGACGAGGTTGAAACAAGAACTTGCAAAAGATGCATTTTCCATTCATCAAGAGGTTCCGCACTCAGGCGGGTCTCATTTCCCCATGTCTATGTCATATCCTAGCATGGGGACTCAATTCTTCTAGCAAATCTGCTATTGCAAGACGTTATGAATGGGTAACTTCACCATATTAATATTTTACCAAGTAGTTGAATCTGATACCTCTCCGAATCGAGCATCTCACCGAGACATTCATTACTGAGATGATTTTCAAGCACGACAAAGAATATCTTGGGTTTTCTCCATAGCCTTGCAGGAGTGTCCATGTGTGCCACAAAATCAGAAAGTCTGCACAAGTATTGAATCCCACTACCGCAACGAAAGGAATGCTGAATCAACAAAAGATACTCGAGATCGGTCAAGCCTAAGACATTCGACGCTTAAGGAGTGTGAGGCTTCAACGCTTAAGCAGTTAAGGTTTGAGGCATTTAGGATTTTTTCTTAACTTATCCATTATTTTCAATTCCTCCTTGGATTAAGCGATTGAATCTATCAAACCAAAAGAAAATCCCTACAACTGCCAATCATCTACTTCTCTAAGGCCAACCGAAATTAAAAAAACTTCTCATCTCTGAGTGTTATATTCTTCAGAAGCCTTTGTACTCCCAATCAAAGAGTACACCTTCGATAATGCCGCATCTAGCTTCAACACAAATATCTTGACGGTGACACGCTGATTCAACACCAACATGATCAAAGCGTAACCGAATTACCATCGATAAGTCTTCACTATCCCATGATAAAACTTCTGAAGCAGATGCAACATCATTCATCCATAAATGGCACAAACTCCTTCAACATACATTGGGGACTTCCATGAAACAAGTTATTGCAACCTGATGTGATTCCATGAAACTTCATCAATGGGACCTCTCTACATCACAATCCCCTGCACGACTGAGGAACTTCCTCTCTTCACCAATCACATCCAGAATGAAGACCGTTGTTGCTATCTGCCATAACAACGTCGATTCACTAACGAAGCCAGTTCACAATAAAGTCATACTATTCAGGAGAACTCGGGTTGAACTCCTAGTAAACCTTCATCTTATGGATGCTCAACCCACCAACTAGTTCGTGAATGAAAAACTCACTGGATGGAGGAGCAAAGACTATGTCGATAATCATGGTTCTAGCCTTTTCGGTCTCTGGAGCAACTCCGACCATAGTATCGCCATCAACAAGGATATCTGGAGGAACTCTGTCCATGGTATCAGCATCAACAAGAATATCTGGAGAAAATTCAATCGTGATCTCAGCATCAACAACGGTCTCAGGAGTAACAGCCTCATGACAGGGCTTCATCAACTAACCATTCTCTGAAGTATTACTCGATGAAGCGGACTTCTCCAAGCACTAATGATTCATATCAATATGTGTAGACATGAAAACATGTTCACATGAAAGTATTCCCAAAGCTTGCACGACGGACGGGCACAAGCCAAAGTCTTCTACAAGATGATCTTATCATCTCTACAAATGAAATACAACATACTTCAGGCCATGGGTTTACTGAAACATAGCAATGGATGAGGAATGGGACAATGCTTCCTTGATAAAAGATGTTCGTCTATGTCTTTGCTACAACATACCAAAAGGGCGCATCAATTGGACATACGAGCTGAAAGATATGGTCTCCAAACTCAGGTTCAGGAAATCTAATTTTTTTTACGGGATTACAAATTACAAATGTGAACGCTTCGTTGGCTGACCTAGACAACTCCAAATTGAGTGATTATTTTTGCATATGATTCCAAGGTCTCTTATCTTCAAAAGTTGGGGTCAAGCACCGAATTCTGACGTCGTATGAGGTTCCTACAGCTTACAGAGCATACAACATGCAAGCAGCAATTCTAAGACGGGATTCATTACCTTCACAGTCGATCGATGTCCACCAGGTATTTCCACTAAGTCCTTCATCAAGGTACCTCCAACTTATACCACCTAGGTCTTTACATCATGTTTTTTCTACCTGGGTCCTGTATCTAGGTCTGGCCATAAGAAGGAAAAACGAAAAGGAGATTTAACTAAATACTGGGGACTGACGATCCACTGATCATGACGATCAGTTTCACAGTCCAAGAGTCGTGATTGGCACCAAGCTTGCCTATGCTAATCATTCATCATAAAACGAATGCTACAACCGAGACATACAACCATGGTGATTACATCATCCCCTCTTGAGAGCAACCTCAGTTATGGTCCCGTGACTAGGGTTTCAGAAGTGATGTTTCTACGATTGACAGAAACAAAAATGGTACTGCAAGCACCAGGCTCATGTATCAACCATGGGGTTCAGATTGCAAATTAAACAATGGCATTGAAATCCTTCATCAAGCATTCAATACACAAGCAAATGGTCTAAAGACACAACAGGGGCGTTTTACAACAAGCTCGTCTGAGATGATTTTACACTGTCCTTCACAAAGAAGCGATCTGGGAGCAATTGGTAAGGAATATAAGGTTGGGTCATATGTCATTCTCTTCGTATGTATGTCCTCTACAACATATCCAAAATTCACAGCAATTGGATAAACGATAAAAAAGATGTGGCCAAAACTTTGGACTACATGACAGCTGAAAATTTTCTGAAAACCTCCTGGAAGTTTACTGTTTCGTCAATTTAGGTCCTTAAACGCGCTCGAAAGCTGGAAATCTTGTTTGCTAAAGCTTGGAAATTTTCTGAGGATGAATAAACATGGGCAGATCACAAAAATCCGACATCGGACGAAGATTCTACAACATTTTCAATGAAGACCTAACTTCTGAATTTTCTGATGACGAATTATGACGAAACTCTTCATTCATCCACATCTGAATCAGGAGCTATACCATCAACGCAAGGAAGAACTTCATCTTAAGATGATAGTCTCACTTGCAAGTCGGCGGTGCTTCTGCTGATGAGATATGAGCTTTTCATCTTCAGCTCTTTTCTTCCGTGATATTTCATCACGTCTCTGCTTTCCCTCCGCATCTGCTAAGACCAAGAAAGCATATATCTTAGCACGAACCACTCTCAGATGATCAAGAGACATATCATGTATCATCTTTCCAGCATCTTTGAAAGGTTGATTCACCTTGGCTTGAACATCTGCAGAAGTCTTTATCTTTGACTTGATATTTCTGGAGCGTTCCCCGGAAGAGCCAGAAGGGTGGTTGTAACTGGAAGTCACCATTATCCGAGGCGAAGACATGGAGTCATGGATATACCAATAACAAACACGCAACAAAAATGGTAACACTCCAACTCTTACCTGTTTACAATTTTACTAACATTAGTGAACTTAGAAAGAAAAAAAGTTTCAAAAACTTGCTCATTTCTTCAAACTTGCAAATACGAGCAAAGTCCATTATTCAAAAATCACAAATTGATTTTCATAAAACCGTGAACAACCCACGTATATTTTAACATCCACTGGCTTTTCAAAAATTGGACAGACGTCCATTCTACAATTGTGAAAACTCACATACAGACATTATTTCACCATGTATAATTATCTACTTTCAATAGTTGTTCAAAATCAAAACATTGATTTTACAGTATATATATATATAACGTGAAACTCACGTAAATTGAAAAATATATATATATATACATTTTTGCTCCCTCGCGTGAGCATCTGTCTTTGAAACGACAGTATATTTTCAAAGATTTAGACAAAAATTTATCATTAGACGCAGGTCTATTTTTTTTTAAAAAATCTCTCTTATGCTAGGGATTATTGTTTATTTATTAAACTAACAAACGAACGAACGAACATCCGTTCCTAAAACAAGGATTTCTTTTTGGCCAGGCCCGTCAACGCTAAACCGACCAAAACCGGACGTCTGGTCGTCCAAATCAGCAGTGCTTCATCTCTCCGTACTCACGAGATTACACTTTATCATACTACCAGAGTCCTTACCTGGGAATTTGCTCGTGCATGACATCATTGGAGCAAATCAGGGATTCTGAAAGTGCCTTTGTACGACTAAGTTCAACTACTTATCTCGTCTACTGGAAAATCACCATCCAATGCTTACTGTGGAACATGACTGTCCCTCACTAAGAAGGGTACTTAATGTTGATGGTGGATTTTCGACAAGGGCTAAAATCATAAAATCATGATATTGCATGTTTCTGACCCAGCTTCAGGAACGCATGTGACGATTCATATTTTATGATTCGTGAACCATTTCACAATCTCTGACTGAGCGAACATTCCTCTCAGAGCTACGATGAATATGTTTCTCGAAAGGCCTCCCAGCTGAGCGTTCGATGCTTCACACATTTCATCATCACCTCTACATAGAATCAAAATGATTGGGCGGTTCCCTAGACATAATGTTTGTTAGGGAGATTAACGCCTTCAGGACGTCACGCTGCTCGTTGTTCCCTGACTACGAAGAGAGACCGTGTATAGAATCTTGATGATTGGGCGGTTCCCTAGACATAATGTTTGTTTTGGAGCTTAACGCCTTAAGGACGTCACTCCGATCGTTGTTCCCTGACTATACACCCCCAGAACGAATATGATGCCTCAATTATGTCATATCTCGATTCTGCAAATAGATTAATTCTACCGTGACATTCATCCACTGAATTCCTAGAAAATAATCATTATATCTCATTACTCCGTTCCCTGAATCCCCCGGCTGGATTTCATGGATTAGTAAGAGATAACCATTATATCTCATTACTCTGTTCCTTGAATTCCCCGGCTGGATTCATGGATTAGTAATAGATACTCAACTCATTTTATTACTCCGTTTCATGAATCATTCTCAGCCGAATTTCATGAATTAGTAATAATTATTCAACAAATGGGCGTCTGGGCCATCACCGAGTAAGTCCTGAGAAAATGGTGCAAGTGTACTTGACAACAATGCACGAACGAGCACCCGAACGCATGAACGAGCATTCGAAAATATGGACGAACGAGCAACTTATGGAGGAAATAATATTAAAGAAAATAAACAAGAGGTGTGGGACCGGGCCCACCTACCGGACGACCGTGCCGCCGTGGCCGGTCCCCCTCTCCCGTTATTTTATTTTATTTTAGTTTATTTTTCCCTCATATCATGGAGACTCCTTCATTTGAGAAAACTCCCTCGTTTGAGCGAAACTCTTGGTTTTCCATACTTTCATCGAACAAAAATAGGGAGAGGTGTCACGAGACCGGGCCACCTAGCCGGCCAGCCATGCCTTAGCCTTAGCCGGTCCCACACCCCATAATCCCTTATTTTCTCATATTATTATTTCCATCATCTCATGGAACTCCATCGTTTGAGCGAAAACCCTAGTTTTTCAATATTTTCTCAAATATTGCTCAAACCACGAAAAAAGCCAAAAAGTCAAATGGTCACATGACCGACTAGGCTTCTCATGTCAAGAATTAAAATATAATTATTTTAATATTCTCGAAATATCGGTCGTATGAGCAAAGTTCTGCTTGCTCATTCGAGCAAAATTGAGAGTTTCAGTCAAGATCAAACTCTTCTGAAAATAAAAAATACTTCTCAAACGCGCACCAGAAAATACCAAAACTCTCAGGACTGAGACACGGACACTGTGGTGACACGGGCATGCTACCTTGACCGACCAAGGTCGGCCCTATGGATTGAAATGAGCCGGTCCCACACATCTTCATAATTTTGACCTAATTTGCTATCAATTGTTCGTATTGGGTCCAAACTCTCTCCAACCAACTGGGGATTTTCTCGATCGACCGTCAGCTGGTCCCACGACCACCAAGGGCCGGTCCCATGACCTCTTGGTCGGTCCCTCATCTCTCCATAACCAGGTTTTACTACCTAACGCTCATACGAGCACTATTTTAATAAATGATTAAACCAGTATTTGATCATTCTTTCACCAACTGGTCAACAAAGGACTTTGATGCATGCTCACTCGAGCACTTTGGCGCTACATGGTCGTCCGTCATCCCATGTAGCCGGTCACTCCTTCACTCAGTGACCTATTTTCAGTAAATCATCAATTGAGGAGCAATTGATCAAAATTAGGGTTTCGAATAAATGCTCCGCAAATCACAATTCACAGTAAGTTCAAACACTAATAATTTTATGTTAATCCAGCAATCAACATCTATATTAATTATACAATATTTGGTCCAGCTACCAATATTTTAATTAATATTGTATCTGGTTATGCTACCAATAATTCATCGAATGAGCAATACTTGCTCAAATGCTCGAATATTGATTCAACTATCAATATTCAGTAATTTACCGAATGAGCAATACTTGATTAAATGCTCGAATATTGATCCAACTATCAATATTCAGTAATTTATCGAATGGGCAATACTTGCTCAGTTGCTCGAATATTGATCAAACTATCAATATTCAGTAATTTATTGAATGAGCAATACTTGCTCAGTTGCTCGAATATTGATCCAACTATCAATATTCAGTAATTTATCGAATGAGCAATACTTGCTCAATTGCTCGAATATTGATCCAACTATCAATATTCAGAAATTTATCGAATGAACAATACTTGCTCAAATGCTCGAATATTGATCCAACTATCAATATTCAGTAATTTACTGATGCTCGAACATTGATTCAACTATCAATATTCAACGATTCATCGGACAATATTTGCTTAGACGAGCAATATCAACATCATTGATTCGAGAACTATACGTCCTAGCAGACGTTTGATCCATGAATCCTAGAGCATTTGACAATCATGCTCCACTGAACAATACTTAGACTCATCGTCTAATCAAGTCAACGACTGACTAATCAAATACACGTCTGCTTTGCAGACTTCACATTCGTGAGATATCAATCACGTCACATGGGGGGATATTAATTAGGGTTTTTATCTGGCGGTCTACGGCACGTGTGTTCATCCACGATGAGAAATGTGAGTAAGTCGTGCAAGCAGTTGAGGGAGTTAGCAAAGTAGTGGGTGGACAATCAACCAAGTCTCCGCACGACCTGGAACTGGTTAAATCACGATTTCCCACTTTCCCACTCTTTCACTCGAGAAACCGTCACACTTACTGAAGATCAATGTGTCTACAATTCTAGCAATATAAATAAGTCTCTTAATTCACGATTGAAAAACAAGACAACGTTCGTCTAAGAAGAATTCTGATCCAAGCAATCACTCTCAAGAATTCAATCAATCGACCAGAACTTATTCGAACTCAACAGTTCACATAAAACTTGCAGAAACCTTAAACACATTCACAATCCTTGATCATCATTGATCTCATACACTTCTCAACTTCCTTCCTACAGATCAATCCTCTTCCCTCTTTGTGACCAAATTGACTCTGGAATGGCCATTGTCTTGGTTTAGGCCGGAGTCCTATAGATTGATCTCTCGAACTCAAAGCACTCCCGTACAGTGCATCTGTTTGAGGTTAAGCAGTTTGCTCGGTTGGGGAGCCTTCGTCTACACGGTCGTCTCTCCATTCCTTAAAAAACCAGCAAATCGTTTTTCCCCATTAACAGTAGTCTTTTTGACATACAAATTTGACACCAACCATGGATTACTTTTGGAAAAGAAACAAAAATAAAATAAAATAAAATAAAGATGATATGTGAAAATCAAAAGCATTGAAAATATGCAAACAAATCTCCAATAATTTCGTGACCTCGAGGGCCAACGAGATATTGGCTAAAAAGCCGGGTGCCTTTTATGTCATACCGTATTCTAACATCAAGTTGAACGGTCTCAATTTCGGAGAGTAGCATTAGGAATAAAAAATAATAATATAATTTCTTTTGCTCAATATCAGCAATTGGTGTTTGCAATTGTAAATACGTAATAACCAATCTCATCCTTTTAGGATCCATGGAGAAATCTAATTCCAGTTGGTTCAAATGGTTCTTTTGAGAAGAATAAAGAAATCATTATCGTATTCTTTGTAGAGAAAAATAAACTTTTTGGTTGATGAAGATTTCTTTAAAGGAATAAAAATCAATAACCAAAATTGGCTAAAATTTCTTAGAATGCCAATTTTTACATCTCATTATAGAGAATTGATGAAGAAAAACCAATATCAATTGGTTTGTACAATTAACAAAATTGAATCGAAAAACAAAAAATAATTTTTGTTTTCAATATCGCATAGCCAGCTTTGTAGCTGACGGATGGTTTCCAACAAAAATAAAAAAATATAGAAACCAAAATCACATGATCTTCGTCTAATGGAAAGATACCAAACTGAATTGGCCGGAGGTTTATGAACCATGCATGTGATTTTTACCGTAAAGGTAATAATATCTGCGACGACACCAATATTTGGTGATTACAGTTTCATAAATGGAATCAAAACTGTATACCATCTTTCGATGGATTTTTTTTTCTCTTTCTCCATAAAAAGAATTAGAGAATGAAGGATATCAACTGTATCCCATAAATATATAATAATGGAAAAACGACAAATATATATAACGGGAATTAAAAAAAAAGTGAAGTATATGTGTGTTGTTATGGTTTACCATCTCGGGCAACTTTATATAATCACAATTCCAACTAATATATAAGCCAATTGATATATGACCAATGCATAGCCAGTTAATTGCTTCTGTAAGTGCTTGGAGAGAGCGTTCACAAAAAAAACACCCAATAAATATCCAACCGAGATGAGTTGTGGTGGGTACATGAAATATAAAAATCAAAAACTAAAGTTAGGTGGACTTGTGTATAAGAACCTTAAATTAACTGACGATTAGAAAAATAAACATCAACAGAAGGTTAAATGAATGGAAAAATGTTTAGTTGATGACCTCTTTCTTAATTTTGGCTTTGCTTTCGTGGGATAGCTTCAAAATTTATTTGTGCCATTATGTTTGCTCGAGCGACGTGTTGATAACGTCTTGTGAAACTAGAAAATAAAGAAGGAGACACAAAGTAGAGGGGAAGAAGAAGGGAGAAATTCTATTTTTCAGTACAATAGACAAACATATAGAGCCTCTATTTATAGGGCTAGACACAAGGGCATCCCAGTAATAAACGAGATTTACCCTAGATATTCTTAATATAATTACACGTTTATAACAGATTTTACCCCTATTTAGAGATTTTCATCCATTTTTGCACATGTCCGAACCACATGCGCATATATTTTCTAAATATGTCTATTACACCCTTTTTAATCTAACGATCTGTGAGTTTTGGTTTACACGTGTAGTGAACTAATATATTTCGAAAGCTAAACTGTTGGATTAAAAATAAATTTACACATGTCGTGACATCAGTAGTTCTGGAAGGTTGATGTTCGAGTAGATAATCAGGTCCGCCATAGTCGTCTCAAAATTTTAGCGTTTCTTTCGTGATTTTGGATCATCAGAAACCTGATTTGAAGTCATGGACCATGGACGATTGCTTTTTCACATTTGAAATGCCAAATTTTATGGAAGATTTACTTCTGAAGTTTCATTCTCCATCTTATTCATCACTTTTAGGTTTGTAAACTTATTTTTCGTAGTACATGAGCACTCGGAGGTCAAAACGCACGTAAAAGGGAGAAGTTTAACAAAATAATAAACCTAAACAAATTATGGATTTTGGTCAACATAACGATCACCCAACATGACTTCTAGTTTACTTAGTCATATCTGAAAACGTGGGGTACCAAAATACAACACCAACTTTTTCTTAGGCAACTTGTATGGAAAAAACCTAAATACAATTCCGAGAGTTCAACTTAATGAAACTCACCAACCATCAAGTGGTCTGATGGTTGGTATGCTCCTTCCTACTGCGGAGGTAGGGGTTCAAACTCCGTAATTGCTAGAAATAGCTCCTTATAGGGAGTTAAGGATGTAGCCCAAGGCCACTGTTCCAAACCAAAAAAAAAAAAAAAAAAAAAAAACTCAATCAAGGATTAATATTTAGAGTTATATCTCTTTCTCCCATAATCAGAAAGTTTACAGAGACTAGTTCGTGAACCTGATTTACGTGTGAGAGTACTTGGACGATTCCAAAGATCAATATCCAAGAATCAATCAAGTCATATCAAACAAACAAGGATGGATGTATATACTTTGATTGATTTACGTACAACCTGTGATATTTCAATTATAAAGATAAACAATATAATGCGGAAAAGAAATAACACAGACACCAGAAATTTTGTTAACGAGGAAACCGCAAATGTAGAAAAACCCTGAGACCTAGTCCAGACTTGAACACCAAATTGTATTAAACCGCTATAGAATCTAGCCTACTACAAATAACTTCGGACTGGAATGTAGTTGAGACCGAATTAAACCCTCACAGAAATTCAAGTACAATCGCGCTCCTTAATTACGCCTCTTGAATCCCAGCAGGACTCTGCGCAAATGATTCCCTTAGCTGACGTCCTTTACAGCCTAAGAGTTGCTTCAACTCAATTAAAGACTTTAAACCAATTTTCCTCCCACAGATAAGCCTATAAGTGATTTCCTTTCTGATCGATAGATCAATGTAAGACTGGAAATCGATAGCAGCTCAATAATCAAACAAGATCAGGATACTCAAACTATCAAGATAAAAGATAGTTGGACCTAACTATATCTTGATTTGTAGTCTATAATTAGTCAAGTCTCGGATTAGGATATAAGTGTCTAGTTGAGAATCAGACATCATTGTGTTCCACCGATTGAAGGAGAAGACCAGCCGAAGCTTTTGGAGAACTTCTTCAACAAAAGGTTAGTGAAGACTCAACCAACTATTTCTCAAGTTATATTCATACTTCTATCTATGAGACGTTATCGCATGACTAATTAGAGTATTGCAAGCATATCAAGAATTTCGAGTTAAGTTTATCTTGATAATTTGTTCTCGAAATATATATGACTAAGCTTAATGAGCATTTGTTCATACTTGATGAATTTCGGTTAAGAACAATTTATTGTTCATAATCTAAATTGTGATTCAAGATTATCATTCGAAAATAACGTGGAACAGTGATATGCGTCGTTGATGTTATTTGGGAATGTTTTGAATTGATTTAGGAGAAATATAAAACTATTGTAAATCTGGATATAAGACAGTATGCATACCAGTTTCACATACTGGAAAACTGTTATAGGTACGGAGCCGAAGTACATGTACTCAGTTCACGTACCGGCGTAGTTATAGTACGACAACGATTTTATGGTACGCATACCCGATATACATACCATAAAAAGTCTGTTGCTAGTGAACCAGGAATGGTACGCATATACCTAGTATGCATACCGTAAAGGAACTGTTGTTTTTGAAACCAGAGTGGTATCCATACCCGGTACGCAAACCAGAAAAGTTCTGTGAGTTTCTGAACTCGTTTTTGTCTCAAGGGTACACATTCTCGGTACATGTACCATGGAAAAAATAGTCACGAATAAGGTAGAGTACACGTACTTGCCCTGTTGAATATTTTCAGATGCACAAAAATTATTTCTATAAGATAATTGGCATTTGAATAAATCTATAAAAACACTATATAAACATGATTGATCATATTATAACCTATGGTTGTGACTCAAGCTTAAAGTCTTAAGTGTTGTATGAAAATGATTAAGCTTATGGTTCAATCGACTAGTCTTGGCTAACTGTCCATGAACAATATCTTTATACACGGTTCGGTTACGGTTCTGTAGTAGGGTAAAAACTGATTCTGAAGAAAAGAGTAAAGTGGGTAGGTTAATGAGAAACGAGTCTAGACCCTAAACAAATGTACTGCATAGGAGTACTAGATTCGAGAGATCAATATGTATAATTATGGACTAAACCAAGAGATGGCCGTTCCAGTCTTGCTTCAGTCATAAAATGAAGGAGAAGGGTTGATCATAGGGAGGGAAGCAGAGAAGGTGTTGAGATCAGAGAGACAGGTCTGTAAGATGTAGTTGTTTATGACTTATCTTATAAAAATAGAACTTGTTTAAAAATATGGTAAGCTGCCAGTTCTCTGTATTCTCTGGATATTTGTGTTGGTTGTTCCATTCAATAGATTGAAAATCTATTTTATAGTAAGTCATAGTGAACACCCTGATCTCATAGGAAGTGGAGGTTGTAGAGTAGTGGAAAAGTGAAGATCATGTGAAAGTTGCAAAAACTGTTTCCCTATTGTGAAGGTGGGACTGGACGGTTTTACAACGACTTATCCTCTACTCATAACTGTCCGCTCTTTCTGTCACTTTCTCATAATGGGTGTGTTGCACACCATATACGGTAGGCCGCCAGACCAATACCATGATGAACATCCCCCATTTGTGACATGTTTGATGTCTCAAGTAAAAAGTTGTAAAAGAAGTCGACTTGCTCGACTAGACTGACTTGTATGACTAGGTCGACAAGTTGTGTTGTGTGGAACGTGATTATTCTATTACCTCTCCTTGACTGAAAAGTAGTTGTGAAAAGTGGATAAGGAGACATTATTGTTTAATCAACTAAATATGTGGTGTTGATCGTTCACGTAAGGCATGGACCAATCATGTATGAGTTATGCTACATGTAGGTAGTGGCAAGACAAGTCTCGCTTGCCAAGAGAAACACTAATAAACGTGGTGCTCTCAATTGAATGTTATTAGGTTTTTGAACAAAATCGATACATGTAATGTATCACTAGGTTTTTTTATTAAAAACCGATACGTGTAACGTATCGTTAATAATAAGTGTTAGAGCACTGCTCGGTCGAACTTGCAAGCGTTGCTATATCAAGCTTGTTTGTCAATGTTAGTGATCAAAACTATAAGTCTTGATTTCTAGTCTACTTATAGTGATGTCCCGGACTAGAATAGATTGTGTAGTTGAGCATTAGACTTCATGGCGTTCATCAATTGAAGACGAAGAACTACTAAGGAGAGCTTGTGGAACTTCATCAACAAAAGGTATGTGGAAACTAAAACTCATCTATCACTTGGAAAGTCTATTTCTACTCTATCTCCTATATTGAGACAAAAGTCGTATTACTATATAGTATTCGATTATGCACATTTGAGATTTCGAGCTGAGTTTAACTCGCTTACATATTTCTCGAAATATGTGTTGGTAAGCTTTCGTTTCAACCAAGTTCATCTTATATTCTTGACGAAAGTCAAAAGATGATCATGTGAAAATTGCCGAGTAACATCTTACATGGTTTGTGTGATACAATCATTTGATGTAGACTTGGAAGGTTTCGTTATGATTATTTAAATAACTTGAAAATTGCTTTGATGCTAATAATTCGTGAAACCAGCTATTGTCATCCTCTAAGAAAGTTTCAATGATTGAAATAGAGTTTAGAACACTTAACCATCATTGGATTATGAACATAGTATGCATTCTTGCATGTATGTGATCCATGACCGGAACTATAGTATGCATACCAGTATGCGTATTTGTTAATTGTGAAATTCCGAGTACTTAAGTACACATACCCGTACGCATACTGGCGAAGGGTTTGGGTCCAGAAATTTCTGCTGTGTTTGGAAGTATGCGTACCCCTTTGCATACTGGCGAACCCAAACTCAGACCGGCTACTTTAAGTATGCGTACCCGTTTGCATACTTGAGTGGTTAAAGTTCTAAAATCGTTTTGTTCATGAACTAATACATTTATATAATAAGGAATGCATTCTTTGCAAACCGTGGCTATAATGTTCATGAATTGATTCGAGTGAATCAAACAGATTTTGCTTCAATTGTGTTCTTGTATACTTCTATAAGAATATAGCAATTAAACAACTCTATAACTAGTTTCATTTCAGTCATTTGAACTAGTTGTGGTTAAGATGAATAAGGTTGATATGAGAGTGTTCATATAGCCAACTTCGGTTAACTACTGTTGAGCCATCCGAGTGTACACGTTTAGGTACGGTTACTCAAACCTAAATGAAGGTACATTTCATTTGTGTAAAACAAGCTAAGTTCGATCTAACGGTTGAAAGATATTAGCTTGAATCTAATCAGGTTTTCATCTAACGGTGAATATTGAATGCTTTGTTACCAAGGTAACTAAAATTGCAAACCCTGATTTGAAAACTATATAAAAGAGAACTCTAACAACTGGGAACCTAATCCCCACACCTCCTGTGTGATACTAGTTGCTACTAGAGTCGATTCTCCTTTAACCTTAGGTTTTTCATGAAACCCTGTAGGTTAACGACTTAAAGACTTCATTGGGATTGTGAAGCCAGACCAAACTATTTTCTATGTAGTTGTGTGTTCTGATCTTATTTCTACTATCGTGATTGAGTATTATCTTTGCTAAGATTTGCTTGAGATTTATCTCCGATAGGTAAGATTAAAAGTAGTCACAAACATCTTCGTCTCATCGTTTGTGATTCCACAATATCTTGTTTCGCTTCCATAATATTAATATTATTGTGAGGTGATTGATAATACTAGGCTGTTCTTCGGGAATATAAGTCCGGTTTATCAATTGGTTCCTGTGCACCTTGATTTATCAAAATACGTAACAAAACTCAAAGGTATTTTTGTGGGAGACAGATTTATCTATTCTAATAGACTTTTCTGTGTGAGACAGATTTGTTAATCAAGTCTTCGAATTTGGGTCGTAGCAACTCTTGGTTGTGGGTGAGATCAGCTAAGGGAATCAAGTGCGTAGAATCCTGCTGGGGTTCAGAGACGTAAGGAGCGCAACTGTATCTTGATCAGTGTGAGATTGATTAGGTCTCAACTACATTCCAGTCCGAAGTTAACTTGGAGTAGGCTAGTGTCTGTAGCAGCTTAATACAATGTTGTGTTTAAAGCTGGACTAGGTCCCGGGGTTTTTCTGCATTTGCGGTTTCCTCGTTAACAAAATTTCTGGTGTCTGTGTTATTTCTTTTCCGCATTATATTTTCTATATAATTGAAATATCACAGGTTGTGCGTTAAGTTCAATCAGTTCTTGAATCCGGCCTTTGGGTTGTTGATTGAATTGATTGGCACTTGGATATTGGTTTGTGATACCGTCCAAGTTATTTCTCTTATTCAATCGGGCTCGTAAATTCCTATTTGTTTGATTGCAGATTGAATTGAGAAATTGAGATTTAACTCTTTGATATACTTTTCTAAAGATTGAGTCTGATTATCTAGTTGATTCTCTTGAAATTATATTGGAGTTAGTCCATTCAGATTTCCAAACGAAATATTGGGTGTGGTTGTTAGACCCCCGCCTTTTCAATAAGCATTTTGATTGTGCCACAAAATCCTTAAAATTATTTTTTTAAAGATTTAACACATGCGACTCACATGGTCAGTCTTAAATATTTATATAATATAAGGAACATGACCGGCCTTCTTTGATCGATTATTAGTTGCCGCGCATGTAAGCTATGGACAACACGATTAGACCATTGATTAGAGGGCCGACTGGTAGCAGTCATGGCACCTCATTGGTTGCCTGTGATCAAATCTAGGCCGGCCAAAATGGCTAGCTAAGCCGGACGGTTAAGAATTAAGACTATGGACAGTCTCTGACCTAATTAAGCCCCTTTTCAAGCAGTTCGACTAGCCTCCCTTGACTAGCTATTGGGAGCGAAGCATACAAGATAGGAGTGTTCCTATTGGCTAAGAAGGTAGAGGGGCCAGTGATAATCACCATTGCACCCGATCGGTCGAACACAGAAGGCGTTAGGTCAGCCAAATCAACCGCCCAAGTTGAGTGGTCGTGATCGTATTACGATTGATTTGGACGTCCCAAATCAAATTTTTAATAAAATTGAAGCCGCTCGACCAGCCTACTTTGGCCAACAATTGGGAGCAAAGCATGTAGGATGCAAGCAATCTAATTGGTCGAAGTAATAGATAGGTGACTGGTAGTCACGATGGCACCTTGTTTGTCGAGCATATAAGATTTTAGGTTAGCTAAATCAACAGGCCAAGTTGTGTGGTCGTGATTAGTTTGCGACTAATTTGGGCGACCAAGATTTAATCCTCAAGAAAATTAAGCAGCTCGACCAGCCTACTACGGTCAACGGTTTAAGACGGAGCATGTAGTCTAGGAGTGATCTGATTGGTCAATTAAGAAGAGGAGCACGTAGTAGCTAATATGGAGCATGGCGGGTCGGCCATTAGAGGCGCGAGGTGGGCCAAATTGACCGGCCAAGTGGCGCGATAATTTCCATTCCGTGACTGACTTGGTTGGTCACGGTTCCTTTTTTATTTGGTTTTCGAACTAATGTTAGGGTTTTACTCCCACCGGCCTTATGATAGGCTAATTCCTAGTTTTTCTAGGTTTGGCTTCGACCAATAGGAATCAAGATATCCTATATGCTCCATTTTTAGGGGGGGAAATCAAATTTTTGCGAGTTGACACAAAATTAGGTCAAGTAATTAAATTTTGTGTATTGGCACAAAATTGGGTAACAAAATCATTAATTTTGGCTACTCTTACATGTAGCACATCTTGGCACAACTTGCGGTGCTTTTTATGTGTATCCTAATTCAAACTTCCAGGCCATTCATGTTATTCAACTGAGAATGAACATAAATATCATGTCAGTATTAAGAGTTCAGATGGGAACACAGCATAAGATAAATGCTCAACATGCTCTGCATTAATGAATAATGCAACTAGGAGATAAAGTTTTAATTAAAATAAAATTATAGATACCTGGGAATATTGCAACATGCACCAGTATTATTCTAATAATTTTCATACATGCAGGTACTGAGTATAATTTGTACATGCATACACATATTTTTCTGAATTCAGCCAGGCAAAGTTCATAGATATAGTCGCATACATGTAGTTAGAGAGGCATAAACACTCACTAGATTCTTTAAATACATTAATTAAATTCTTTACAGAATGAAGATGCATTAGAATTCAATATTATAGGGTTTTCCGGTTTTCGCCCTAAGCTAAAAACCACCATCAACAGGTTCATCCTAACCAGAGTGTATATCTTGGTATGTTAATCTCATTCCAAAGATTCATATAATGGTGGATATTGTTTGCTTGGTTCCAAAGCTATCTTAGCTTAAAACTAAAGCAACCTATACTTTGAAAGTCTATATAAGGGAGAACCTCAAGGAACTGGGATTTTTGAATCCCTGACACTATTCTTTGTGTGTCCTAATTGTAAACTAGAGTCGTCCTCCCCTTTAAACCCTTCCATGGTTTAGCGACTAAAAAAAGACTTCACCTAGGGATTCGTGAAGCCAGGTCCAACTATCTTTATCTTGATAGTTCAAGTATCCTGATCGTGTTTTGATTGTTGAGCTTCTCACTCAAACAAGATAGATAGAAATCGTAAAGTTCTGTTCATCTCAAACTTTGTGGTTCCACAGATTAATACTTATGAGGTGAATAAGAATCTAGGCTGCTCTTTGGGAGTCATGAGACCGAATTTCGAGGTTAGCTAGACTTTGTCTTATGCCATCGATTTCCAGTCTCACCTTGATCTATGATCAAAAAGGAAATCACATATAAGCTTATCTGTGGGAGGCAGATTGGTTTAAAGTCTTTAATTGAGTTGAAACAACTCTTAGGCTGTAAAGGACGTCAGCTAAGGGAATCATTTGCGCGGATTCCTACTAGGATTCAAAATGCGTAAGGAGCGCGCGACTATAACTGAATTGCTGTGAGGGTTTAATTCGGTCTCAACTACATTCCAGTCCGAAGTTATTTGTAGTAGGCTAGAGTCTGTAGCGGTTTAATACAATTTGGTGTTCAAGTCTGGACTAGGTCTCGGGGTTTTTCTACATTTGCGGTTTCCTCGTTAACAAAATTTCTGGTGTCTGTGTTATTTCTTTTCCGCATTATATTGTTTATATTTATAGTTGAAATATCACAGGTTGTACGTAAATCAATCAAAGTAGATACATCCATCCTTGTTTGTTGGATACTACTTGATTGATTCTTGGATATTGATCTTTGGAATCGTCCAAGTACTCTCACACGTAAATCAGGTTCACGGACTAGTCTCTGTAAACTTTCTGATTATGGGAGAAAGAGATAAAACTCTGAATATTAATCCTTGATAGAGATTCATTAACTTGAACTCTCGAAATTGTATTTAGGTTTTGTCCATACAGGTTTCCTAAGAAAAAGTTGGTAGTGTATTTTGGTACCCCCATGTTTTCACTAGTCATGCACGTGAATCCCTAGATAGAAATCACTATTTTGAGTTGCTTTACCGATGTAAAGTCTTAAGTACTCAACTCCTTTTGATCGTAAATAGTAAAGGAACAAAGCTGTTTGGTAACTACTCCAATAATATTTTAGAAAAAGATTCGTTGAGTTTTGAGAAAGGATCTTCCGTTTAAACTAGTAAACTCCTTTGTCAGGTAAGATAATTCCAAATCAGTAACTTAGATTCGGATTCACAACTACCACATTCGGATATTAAAGAATACCACCAAATGATAGTTGTCGATCTAAATGACTATATGGTCTAATGTATCAAAGATAAATCGGATCCCAGCTAATCAAGATGTGTGCACAAATCACGAGATACAAAAACCAATAAGAAAAATCTTCTTGTCTTCAAATCTTCAATTGCCTTCTTATGTACCTGCACACCACAAACTTGAATCCACTTATGATCGATCACACATAGAACGGAGTCTGTTAACAATGGATGATCACAAGTTGTCTTTAGATCTAAAAACAGTTCTAAAGATCCCGTCAATACTTTGATTTAGTTTGAGTAAACCTTATGTCAGAAGAAAAGGCTCTCAAGAATAATCAAACTAGGTGCAATCAAAGTTTTAACAACCGTTAGTCAATCAAATCAATAATGGAAATTAAAATAACAATGCAATTATCTAGTTTCCCACCAACGGTACTCGTAGAGCTTCTTGATCCCCAAAGAAGTCTTTAAACGAGCGGTCGTAATAGATTTCTCCTAATTAGGGTACTTTTATCTCCGGATAGACGACTCCACCAGAAACGACACGAATAAAGTTTGCCTGGCTCTTAGGATAGTTTGCAAGAAATACAAACACAACTATTATAGACCAAGGTTGTTTGGACAACAAGGAAATTCCAAAACCGAAAATATTCTCAAGATATTCAATAAGTACCAAATTCCGGTTTTCATATTTCCAACTAATATCCAACCTATAATTCTGAAATCTTTTATTAGAAAATATTTAATTTTATTTTTGCACTTGACTAATATAACTTTCTAAGAGATATGTTTTGATTTGATGGAAAATCAAAAACATATAATCAAAAATCTTAATTAAAAGATTCTCAATATTTCAGATTGGGATAACCTTGAGTATCAAGGATATCTTTGAACAATAAAAGATAAGAATTATATTCATGTCCAAATTATGTCGACATTATTCTCAACATAAGTTAACATAGAATCTACTATGTATGCCAATATAGGTTAGGATCGTAACTACAAGACTCTCAACATAACTTAAGATCGGTTCTACCGCATATCCCAAACTAGGTAAAGATCAGTTCTACCGGAACTCTCAACATAAGTTAAGATCAAATCTACAAAAATTCTTACATAGGTTCGAATTGGTCATCCAATATATCTTCAATGAAAACCGGACCAAAATGCCTATTGATTTCCTTTCGATTACGAAACAAGTTTCGTATATGTATTTCCTTTAAACATAGTTTCCTAGGATGAAATCACATCTATATCAAATACACAATCAAGTAACGAGTTACATAGATTATGTCGATGTCACATTTACGAAGTTCAAAAGATAAACGTTATACTTTGTAATCAAATATTCTTCCTTGACGCTTTGATCATAATAAAATGACCAAGTCTAATACTAGAGTATTAAGTATAACCTCGCATGTTATGTTTTCAATCTTAAACGACTTGAAATCAACAATAGGAATAGAAACAAGTCAAGTCAATATTACTAACCTCAAGTGGAAGGATGCTATCTTCATTGTACTCGATACGTCTTCACGATCTTATGGTCTTCAAGGTAATACTTGTATGTCTCAGCATTCTTAGACTTTCTAGTCTAACCTAAACAAAATTGAATATAGTACATTCAATCAAGCGACTCTAATTGAGTTTTGATACTAAAATATGACAACCAAACTTGACATACCAACGCTTGGTGGGTTCAACGGAGCAATGCTCTAACAGGTTCTACCATGACTCCCAACATAAGTAGGGATCGGTTATTCCAAGTCTTCCAATATAGGTAGGGATCGGTTCTACCATAACTCCCAACAATAGTTAGGATTGGTTATACCAAGATTCCCAATATAGCTAAGGATCGGTTCTACCTTGACTCTCAACATAAGTAAAGATCGGTTCTACCGGAATTCCCACCTTAGGTTCGAATTGGTCATCTAATAGATTTCATAGAAAACCGGACCAAAACACCTATTGATTTTTTTTTATTACGAAACAAGTTTCGTATATGTAATTCCTTTAAACAAATGTAATGAAGCATATTTTCCTAGGATGAAATCTCACTTATATATAATACACAACCAAGTAACAAGTTACATAGATTATATCAATGTCGTATTTACGAAGTTCAAAAGATAAACGTTATACTTCGTAATTAAATATTCTTCCTTGACACTTTGATCATAATAATATAACCAAGTTTAATACTAGAGTACTAAATATAACCTCGCATGTTATGTTTTCAATCTTAAACGACTTGAAAGTAACGATAGGAATGGAAACAAGTCAAGTCAGTATCACTAACCTCAAGTGGAAGGATGATGTCTTCCTTATAGTCGATACGACTTCACGTTCTTCAGGTCTTCAAGGTAATACTTGTATGTCTCAACATTCCTAGATTTTCTAGTCTAACCTGAACAAAATTGACTCTAGTACATTTAATCAAGAGACTCTAATTGAGTTTTGATACTAAAATATGACAACCAAACTTGACATACCAACGCTTGGTGGGTTCAACCGAGAAATGCTCTAACAAGTCGATACATATACTAGCCTACTATCAGACTTCGGACTGGAATATAGTTGAGACCGAATCCACCCTCAAAACGATTCAGTTGCAGACGCACTCCTTACGTCTCTTGAACCTCGCAAGGCCCTACGCAATTGATTTCCTTAGATGACGTCCTTTACATCCTAAGAGTTGCTTTAACCTAAGTGAAGACTTTTGATACCAATCTGCCTCTAACAGATAAACCTATTTGATTTCCATTTAGATCAAAGATCAAGGTAAGGAAATCAGTTTGCAATAGACAAAGCTAGCAAACCTCATAAATCCGGAACTTATAACTCTAGAAGAGCATCCTAGATTCTTAACCACCTCTCCAGAACAATCTTCAAAAGATCAGTTTTTAGATATCTATCTTGAGGAATCACAAAGTCTGAGATGGAAAGAACTCTGTGATTACTATCTATCTTGCATGAATGAGATTACGAAAACCTCGATAACAGAAAAACAAGATTTGGATGTACGAACTATTAAGGTAAAGATAGTCAGACCTGGCTTCACGAATCCCCAAAGCGAAGTCTTTTAGTCGTAGACCTAATTATGTTTCTCAGAGGAAACCTAGGTCTATAGAGGATGACTCTGGAATCAACTAGGACACAAAGTGTCTGGGATTGATTTTCCCAGTTGAAAGTGCACCTCTATTCATTGATTTCCAAGGACCATGGGCTGCTTAAAATTCGATCTAATATAATTTTAGAATCAAGCAAACACTTTAGGTCTTGAAAATACAGTAGAATAATATACACTAAGAACCGGTTCTCGAACCGTATGTAATGATTGTTCGGTTTGGAAAATATGCCAAATATTTAAAGCAATTTGATGTTCATTAAACACCTAAGAATTTAATCATGATGCACACACATAAGTGTTTGAGTGATCAATGAAGTCTTAAAAGTGTTTGAGAGAGTTCTAGTAACGCTAAACATATTTAAAAATTAATTCTTTGAGCATATACTAAAATCTTAAAATTAATGGGACAGTTGGTACAATGGTTCGTGAACCGTTAGGCTTGTTCAAGAGTCAGGGTGCAACGGTTCGTGAACTGGGTTCGCCAACCCTACAAGACTACTGAACTCAGTTGACCACGGTTCATGAACCGGGTTCGTCAACTGCTACCCTTTGAAACCAACTTTAAAATTTCAGTTCACACCGGTTCGTGAACAATTCCCAACTGAACTTGCGGTTTGCGAACTGGTTCGCCAACCCTCCTGCATTTCTGAAACTCAGAAATCTATAATTTGCGAACTGGTTCACCAACATATCCTGAGAAGAAATATCAGTAAGTTTAATATTTCTCTCTTATGATGTTTGAAATATTCCCGCATGATGAAATCATTTACATGGGAAATTTCCAATCGATCCACAAATTAATTCGCACAATAAATTATTTAGAACTAGTATTGCTAAGGATTGTTGAACATCTTTGATTAGAATCATATTTCGATATTTTTAACAAGACAATCTTGACTCAAAACTTCTTCTTTGTAAATCTATTAGAATTCATACAATATCGTTTCAAAAAGATAGAATGGTAAGACAATGAGTAAAATAGAATGGTTCAGTCTTCACATACCTGATACAGAAGTTCTCCAAATGTCTTCGTCGATCTTCAGTCTTCAAGGGTGGTGTCTGATACTTAACTACCAAATTCTAACCGAGTCTGCGACTTGACTTAGTAGACTAGAAATCAAGATATAGTTTTGATCATATAATATTGACAACAAGCTTGAGATAGCAAAATTTGTGGGTTCAACCGAGCAATGCTCTAACAAAAACCTAAGTACCAAGTACCAAATAACCCTAATTTTTTTAGTGTGGTGAACTTTTGCGGATTTTTATTCAAACTGTCATTCGTGGGTCATGTAACATTCAATAGCCCAATAGTCTATTTTCTTCTCATCCACATCTACATGTATGACTGAAAACATTGTACGACTGTCGCCCTCGATGACCCCCATATTATCATCGAGACACCTAAAACTAAGGATAATTGTTCCACCAAAACTCTGAACCAATTTTGCATGAACATGCATCCATCAGAAAAACCTTTTACTATTTTGAGTTGGATCCATAATTTCTTAGGAAAACCCTAACTTAGTTTATATAGGTCTGTGCCCTGACCATCAGGCGCATCCTAACTTTTTAAAGGGGTCCTTTAGGTTTTATTCCCCTCTAAATTACACGAAAATCCCTTTACCTACTTTGTAGCAAATTTCCTCTCCTGATAGACTGCCACTTTTACCACTCATGACGGTATTGTCTTAAACCTACAGAAACAAACCAAAATCTTCCAGGTACGCGTCAGGAAGTGACCATTTCAATATCATAGAAAAGGACATCCCGAAGGTTGAAGTTTCGGTCCCTGTATTCTACTGAGAATCGGGAACTTAACCCCTTTTTACTCCGCTCTTTCTTTATTATATTAGAAGTGCTAAAATCAGTTTACATGAAAAACGGAAAAGCATTTTTTTTTTTTTGAAACAGAAAAGTATTTTTGTTGCTTTAGTTCCTTCAATCTTCTTATTCTTGAATAGAAGTTTCCAGAAGCTATAGATATGAAACCCTTTGCTTAGTGAGGACCAACAAAGTTTACCGAAATCACATTTTGGGTAGCAAAAAATAAGAAAAGATAAAACCCTTTTAAAAGTAAAGTGAGAAATAAAGAACTCGAAGAGTTAGAAAAATCCTAAACTATTTCAAATGCTCTTTAACCTTTGGGGATCTTTTCAATCTATTTGCAATTTTTTTTTAATAGAACATGAGGAATTCCTCATATTATTCATAAAAAGGGACCATACTCCTTATAAGGAGAGTTCTGGTACACCATTACATCTTCATTCCAGTTTTGAATGTTTATGTAGTTTAAGATATCCCATAGATTTTCTCCTTTCCAAATATGCTTGATGGCATATTTGTTACAAAAAACAAAGATTTTAGCTGCCCATATTACATTAACTCTTATAACAAGATTAAAAGCTTGAACTTTGAAATCATATCTAATTTAGCTATGCTGCCTACTTCAGTACTAGTTTTATATCTTTGCTCCTTTGCTGCTTCATATTTTCCTATTAGCAACATGAGAGTAGGTTCTGAATCGCTCCTAAAAGTGATAAAGTGACCGCTCCATTCTGTAGCCCACTGGAAAGCCGCATCTGCACCTGCCATCTCTAGTTGTTCTCTAATTGTGCAATTTATGTGAAGACCTCTAGCTTCCCTGACTATCCCTGTATAATCACAAAGATTTAGGCCAACACCATCTTAAGCTCCTGAATTCATCATCGTGGGGACAATATCGATTTTTGTGTCTATCAATCATGTTTATCCATGCCACTGGTTAGTCGTAACCTTGAGAGTTTCATCATTAAGAGGATTGTAGTATAGTAACTGTATAATATCATAACCAGACCTATGGACAGTCCCGTCACTATTTATAAACTTGATAGTATTGTTGGCTGTAACTTCACTATTTTGATTCTCCCCTTTGAAGGTTATTTTGCATCTAGCCTTCCGAATATGCCAAATTATAATACTACAAATCATTCTATGCCATAGCCACCTTTGTTGGTGTTCTCAAAACAATTACTTAACCAATCATGAAAAGTGTTAGTACCATTTTTTATAAATTGCATATCGAAATTAAAATGAACCCAATCTTGTTTAGCATAATCACAATCCAGGAAAAAAAATAATGTGTTAACATCTCTTGCCCCTCATTGCAGAGTTTACAAGTTGTGTTAATTTCTGGAAGAATAGCCGCCTCTCTCATACTATTAGGCAATATGGAGTGAGCTGTTTTCCAGATAAAGGTTTTCACAGCAGGTGTTGTCTCCATACTCCAAATTTGAATCTATTGTTTATCTACATTACTAGTTGAATTAATTTTATTGTAAAGAGATGTCACAGTAAACTTACTTGTTGCATTTAGTGTCCAGTGAGGAATATCATCTTTGTTGACATGATTTAGACATATGTTCTTTATTTTCTCAATGGTTGGTCCATCAAAACATATAACCAGTTTCCCTAAGTCCCAAGAATTATTTATAGTAATCAGATCACTTACCTTTTGTAACCCTTCAGTGTTTATTTGAGGTTTATCCATAGGTTTTCAGGTTTCCAAAAATCATTCCAGATTTTTATATTTGTACCATTGCCAACTTCCGCAAAAGCAAAAAAAAAAAAAAGTTGTCGTATACCAGAAAGCATACCTTTACATATCTAAGTATCATTTCTATTAGGATCATTTTCGATGTGCAGAATATCATTGTTTGGGAAGTATTTAACTTTGAGAATTGAGGCACAAATAGAATCAGGGTTCTCTTTTAGCCTCCATTCCATTTTTTCTATCATAGCTAAATTAAACTTTCAAACATTTTTTTATTCCTAATCCTCCCTCGTCTATGAATTTACAAACAAAATTCCAATTTTTAAGAAATACACCTTTCTTTCTGTTCTCATTTTTCCCCCCACCAATAATCCCTTTGAAGTTTTGTTAATCCTTACATATTTTCATTGGAATATTAAAACAGTTCATATGGTACACATAAAGTGAGCTTGTGACATTTTTAACCATTATTGTTTTCTCCACAGTATTCAAGTCGGTCTTTTTACAACTAAGCATCATATTTTCCATCTTTTCAAATAAAGGCTCAAAACAAGTTCTTTTAGATCTATTTGTGAAAAGAGGAGAACCTAAATACTTGTCATTTAGAGGAATGGTGGTGACACCTAAAATCTCTTTGACTCTACATCTGATCCTAGTTTCAGTTTTCGGGATAAAGAAGACTCCAAACTTTTCAAGGTTGATCAACTGGACAGAAGTTAAACAAAAATCTTTAAACAATTAAACTAAGTTGTGACAAGACAATCATCAGGCGAACAAAAGGTGGCTTACGGAAGGAGCTTGATGAACAATTTTAATCCCTTTGATTAGGCCAGTATCTTCGGCTTGTTTTATTGTTCTGGATAGAGCCTCCATATAGAACAAGAAAAATTAAGGAGATATTGGATCTCCATGCCTCAAACCTCTCGAGGGCTTAAAAAAATCAGTTGGAGTACCATTGATTAAGACAGAGAGGGTAGTTGTTGAGATTCATTGGTGAACTAAGTTGCATCATTTCTTATTGAACCCAAATTTTTTCATTATTTGTATCAAGAAATTCCATTCCAGTCTGTCGAAAGCTTTGGACATATAATTTTTCAGTCCCATAATGCCTTTTTTTGACTTGGAGTTTTTCATTTTATGAATGATTTCATGTGCTATTGTTATATTTTCAGAGATCTGCCTACCGGGAATAAGGGCTGATTGGTAAGGAGATATCATTCTATTTAGAAGAATTTTCATTCTTACTGCCATAAGCTTCGAGATATAAGAGGTGTTAGCAAGAGCAATAGGTCTGAACTCTGCTTGGGTAATAGGATTAAGAGTTTTTGGAACCAGGGAAATGAAAGAGGCATTCATTTCCTTTTAGATGTTACCAGAAATAAAGAATGTCTGAACCATACTGACTAAGTCAGGTCCGATAATCTCCCAGTTTTGTTGGAAAAAATTCGGCGGAAACCCATTAGGTTCTAGACTTTTATCAGGTTCCATGGAGAATAAAGTGGTCTTAATCTCATTCTCCAAAGGAGTTCAACAAAGCATATCGTTGTCTAACTAGGCTATGCAGGTTGGGATAAAATTGATCATACTTTAATCAATATCTGGTGTCACACTAGTTGCATTTTTTTTAAAGTGATTTGTTATGCAATCTGAATCTCTTTTCTAGTCTCTAACCATTCATTTTTATCATTCTTTATTGTTTCTATCCCATTTCTTCTTATTCTCTGTTTAGCTCCGTTGTGGAAATATTTCGTATTTCTATCTCCCAAAGCAATATTTTGATCCCTGCCTTTATCTTTTTAGAATTTCTCCTTTATGCTATACCAGTTTGCAAGATCTTTTTTAAGTGTACTTAATTCAGTAGATTTGTTAGAATATGTTGCTCTTTTGTTAACTCTGTCAAGTTCTTTTTTTATGTTGTCTATGTTAGTCTGAATATTGCTAAAACTACTTTTGTTCCATAATCTTAAAATATGCTTAACAGTTGCAAGTTTTTTGTTTAGAGTAAAAGCTGGAGAGCCCTGAATGTTAGAGTTCCAACAAACAAGAACAAGTGGTTTACACTGTTCATGCTTTATCCATTCCCCAAAGTATTTAAAAGGATTGGCCCATCGTTCCAATGGTTGTAGCTATTATGTATAATCGGGACATGGTCAGAAGCAAGAGGACCCAAGTATCTTATGCTAGAATTAGGAAATTTCTTGTTTCATTTACTATTTACCAAAGCTCTATCTAGGCGTTGTTCAATGTTATCTGAGTCGCTTATGTTATTGTTCCAAGTAAAAGTGTAACCTGTAAATCCCATGTCTATTAGACCACATTTATTTATCAGATTGTTAAAGATTCTTGCTTCGTTTCTTTTAAAAGGAAATCTACTTTTATTTTCCTCCTCATGTAAGACTACATTTAGATATCATATTATTATCCAGGGATTATTTATGGTTTGTGCCATATCTTCTATTATTTTCCATGAGTGACGTTTCATCTGCCTATATGGACTGCCATAAAAACAGGTAAGAGTCCAACTGCTACCATTTATGTGATTGGTGACCTTAGCATTTATATAATTATGTGCATGATTTATTATTTGAATAATAACATTATTCTTCCAAATTAGACACAAGCCTCCTGCACTTCCTCTAGGAAGAACCAATTGATAATTCTGTACATTTAAATGTTTCAGGATCTTATGCATTTCTTTATTCCGTTGCTTAGTTTCTGATAAAAATAGGATGTCTGGGTTCTCTTTACTTAGGATATCTAGAACACTACTTCTAGTCTCTAATTTGCCTAAACCCTGGAAATTCCAGGCTATCATACTTATAAATTGCCAAAAATAAGAAATAACAGGATAACTAAATTTTATCAGCACAATACAGTTCTTATCATGCAGACGATTACCAATACAATTCTCCATATAGGTGCAGACCACAATGTAAGCCTCTGTTAAAGATCTCTGTTGCTTCAATAGCTGCCGAAAGCAAGGGTTTTAATTTTACAAGACAAGGACAAACCATATTAGCCTAAAATCCTACTACCACAACCAAAATCTAACGCGCGTGTGTAAATGAAAGGAGAAATACGGATGGTCACATCAATTGAAGTACACTCACAATGATGAATTTATTTGCAAAGCTTTGCACTTATAATAGTCACTTGTGAGGGGTGTCATATTCGTCAAAATTATTTCACGTTCTCACTTATCAAAAATATAGACTAAGCACAATGGTAAGAACAAGTTCGTTCCACGGGAGGTATTAGTTGTTATTTGGATTCAAAGTCGTACGTAAAAGGGAATTTTTGAATTATCAAAAGTAAACTAAATTAAATTAAAAGCAAGGAAATAGTAAAAGAAATCAATGAGATAAGAATATTGGCTAAGAATTTGTCTTTATTTACAAACACGTACTTGAATTAATAAGTAGAAATGATATTTAGTCTCTCGTTATCAACATACCTAGAGTACCTTGATCGCAAGAATATACCGTTAATTTCTTGAAGTCATCACACTCACATAATGTGGCAAATATGAATTCTACCTAGAGAATAACCTATATAACGTATCGTGCTATCAAGTTTAATACCTCAAGAGCATTAAGATTTGTGAAATAGGATAATCAATGTAATTTGCATACCCGAGTAGTCAATTTAAAAAATGTCATAATTCACATGTGAGTACAAGAAAATATCACTACAACCCAATCTGTAATCACACTATGCTACTCGTAATCAAAACATGTCAATGTTTTCATATTAACAACCCTAATTTAGCCTTGGATATGAAAATGAGTTCAATCGATTGGTTATTTAACTAAACAAACATCCAACCATACATAAAGATATTTATGGTAAATCATGAACGATAATAATGAGACAAAACTAATTTATTAACCAAGAAACTAATTATTAACTAATTTTTTCTTTATAAAAAGCTAATTTATTAACCAACAAACATGATTTGCAAAATCCGACTATCGATATAAATAGGCTTTGCCAATTGTAGCCGGATCCGTTGATATTGTTGTAAGTCACTCATGATTAAAAGAACTCAAACTCATCATAATATATGTATACTCTCGTGGTCATATCCGTAATGGTAATTACTATTAGACAAATATAAAAAATGAAAGGGAAACGATTCCAATTTTCTCTCACCTCTTTTTGTATTTATGTTCTACTTAAATATTTGTGTTATACTTACTATCTTATGTGTATATGATGTAAGATATCTCTACTTACTATGTGTATATGATGTAAGATATACTGATGAGTCGATTAATACGTAATGACTTGTAAATTTTTGGATAATTAAAGTTTTACAACACAAATTTAATTAGTTTTCAGATGTTTTGATATTCTATTAAGGGGTGTATTGGGTTGGGATTTATATGGGTATTTAAAAATCCTAAAAACACTCGGATATTCAATTAGGATTTGTACGAAACTAGAAATAACCCGTGTCGTAATGACACTACTTTAATCTGATCTACTATTTATTTTTTGATCTTTCAATCGTTCAATTCCTTGATAGTTCTCTATTTTGTTTCAAGCCAAAATAATGTTCATGCACACATGATAAAATTAGCCATATACATCATCAAAAACCAACAATCGAATCATTTAAGTAATAGTATATGTATACATAAGAGTTCTACCAGAATTTAACTTGCCGCCACCAAATCTTATTAATGCATATATGATTTCATTGTAAAGTTTTTCACTTCGAACCTCGACAAAATGAGTAGATGTATAGTTAAGTATTCTAGCCGTTTATGAGTAAATATAATGTTTAACATTTAATATTTGTTTTAATATCTTGAGTTATGAGGTGATCCACCAACTAAAGGTCAATAAATCTCAATTCATAGTGAAAGAGGTTACAAACACCACTACCGTCAGATGCTTATTGTTAGGATGAGACTGGGATTGTTAGATCATTTGTGTGTCTCTTAAAATGTTATATAGCCGTCGGTGGCTCAAAAACCTATGTTGTTTTGTAGTATACTAGAGAAAAATCCATGTGAAAAGCAAAGCAAGTAATAAAATTAAACTAAGTTTCTGCGTGAAAAACACTACCAAAACCTTAAAAACAAGTAATGACGATTAAAGAATCAGATAGCTTAGTTAGTTAGTGTGTAAAGCAAGCTCGTTAAAGGAGACTGGAGAAGCTTCAACTTCTTCTTTCACTGGAAAATGAGTATGCTCTCATAACGGAAGAAGTAAAAACTTAGGAGAAAAAACCTGTAAGGATGATGATAATGGCGCTAATGTACTAAGGGAGGAAGATAAACTTCTTTTTCATAATGCTTTTTTTTTTCCCTGTTACCGGACTTAAGTATATTTAAGGTTAGGAACAACACTTGTACGCTTCAGCCGAGGAAGCTTCCGTTCATAGTTTTGCGACAGATGATACTATTAAGTATTAGAAATTTTAAAAATAGATGATTAGTTGCTACTATTCCTAACTCGAATTAAATTGATAAAAAAAAACTGAGTAACTAACTCGGCCGGTCCAACTGATTTATCAACATGCACATGGTTAATGCTTTATCAAGAGTTGAACTATTTTCGGACCTTTACACGGAATGTGTAATATTCCAGAGCTTTTCTCTTACTAATTATTCCACTATGTATTTCATAATTCTCACCGCATCCAATCAATTTTCTAACAGTTTCCACACAATACATTTTAAAAAATAAAATATTCTTTTTCCTGTTGGTCCATCAAATTAAAAGATTTGAACCATAGAAGATTATAAATATGATATAATATTAACAATTATGCACATGGTGTGATGTAAGTTATACTACATATTATATGTGATACATGTGATTCACATATATCACAAAATATATTTTTTCTTGTCGTTAAATACTAGCATCAAATGATATCTATTAGAATAAATCAGCTTATTATCTGAAATACTAGCTTCTACAAAAAGAAATTTCCTTAAAAGAAAATTACTTTTACGCGGTGGTTTTTATTTCCATTATTTAATATATTTCATCTATGTTAACTTTTTATGCAATGATAAAAGAATACACTTTTAGCTCCCCCATTTTCGGTATTTCGAACGTCAAAAGTTCACATTTAAGATATTCGGTTCTGACAAGGAACATTTAACCAGATAACCTTTTATTAGTAACTGCTAATTTTTTTTTGTTGACAAGTGACAACATGACAAACTTTGTTGACTTGTATGTACATAAAAATGGAACATATCTGGTTCGGCAAGAAACACTAAATCAGATAGCGGGCCTTTTATCTAAAAACTACCAAAGTGTGAAAGGAAAGCACATGTTAGGAATTCTGAAAAAAAACCAAAGCAAAATCTAAAAAGGAAAAAGAAGTATTTTTTTTGTTTTAATCATTCGAAGAGAACCATGTTTCCTCATTTTCCTTACTTAAAGTTTACAAACGAACTCACACAATGCGGATAATGGTATACAAGGGCTCGGATTTCCTTTCTCCTTCTCTCTAAAAAGGGTACCTAACCATTCTATTGAGGGTGAAAAGAAGATACTTAGTGATCATGTTTTACTTCATCTTGTTTTCTTGTTTCTTACCACTCATCCTTGTTTGATATTTTGTTTTTTAGCACTTTTTCTTACGGCAATGCACCTGCTCTTCTTGGTATTTTGTTTTTTAGCACTTTTTCTTGCGGCAATGCACCTGCTCTTCCTAGTCTGCTCATTCTCGTGACCTGTTATTTTCAAGTGAATGCAGTAAAAACACAAAAGAATTTGGTATGGATATTCCCTGTTAGAATTTTTCCATAAGTTGAATATCAAAAGTATACACTTAAGACATCTGGTTCTGATATGGAACACTTAATCAGATGACCTTTTATTTGGGAAACTCCTATGATATGAATGTTTAAACATCCGTAACTTAAGGAGAATCCATATAAATATGGATTATCATAGCTTTGTGGATATTTATTCACTATGGAAATCTAGATAAAACATCCACAAATAGGGATCCACATATATATTTTTATATCTTGATTATATTAAAAAAGAAAATAAAAAATTGTCATAACGTCACTAAGTGACCAGATGAGAGAAAAATATCCACAACTAAGGACCCACATATGTATCTTTGTGTTTTTAATATGTTAATAAAAAAGGGAGTTGCTGGTGCCATTGCTCAAGACTACTTAAGTTATTTTCATGGGTTGTGGTACTTCTCTATTCGATGCTACCTCTCCTATGATGGCAGAAACAAAGGCAACCTTGCTGGAAGTGGAGTTGGCAAAAAAAAGTACATTTGGGAAAGGTAATAATAAAGGGAGACGCATAAAATGTAACCAAGGCAATTCTAGGTGATAATAGAGATATCTTTGGAGTATCAATTCGATGGTAGGAAAATAAAGGACTGCGCAACTCATTTTGATAATTTTCAGTTTTCATCTTTCCTAAATATGTAAATGTGTTGGCTCATAATCTCTGTCAATGTGCTGTGCGCATAATAACTTAGAAGAATGGTGGAATGCCACCTCTCCTCATGTATGTAGTTCTTCAAACCTTAACTTGAATGAAGTAGCCTTTTAATAAAGTTCCAGGGTTTTTCGAAGTGCTTTTTTCTTCAAAAAAGATAATTTATTATCCATGCGATACACATAAATTATCTTTTAAAGATTCTTGACGGACCATGTGAAAAATATCCTTAAAACTACTCTCTCACATGGAAGATTTTTTGATAGGTCCCATCGATAGAAACCACCGCTTCTCAAAAATAGGTTCATCATAGGCAATGATCTTATTAATTTTATTTAGTCAATAAAGAAGTAAAATTTTATTCAAAGTGATTCATTTTGTTTATCTCTATAACTGATAAGGTTGCGTGAGAACTAACATAACTTGATTCTTAAGGTTAAACAAATTCATTTAAACTAACTGAAATAAACAAATTAAATCAAATTCCATCATAACCACTTAGGCTCTTTTTTCTATTCATGAAATTTATGTGAAGCTTACTGAACATGCTCTTGTTTTTATCACTACATAAATACCATTGAGATGTTCTTGCTTCACATTATCTGGGAATTGGTGTGTTTTTTTTCTTTTGTTGAGTATTAGAAATAACTCGTGCCGCAACGACATGGCACGAGAAAAACTAATCTAATTTCATGGTTTTCTGGTAGGACTTCTCAAACGTTACACAGGTTGATGAAGGTTAGATGTTTTCGATTTTAAAAAGAACGCGCGATTGGGGGATACTTAAACTAATTGGGAGATATAAATTACTTCCCCCAACCAATAGTGTCTTCTAAAGGGTGTTTTTTGGGGGCGGAAATGCTAAAATACCCTTTGGTTAATTAAAAACATTATGAAAAGACTATACTACCCTTCCCACAAAATAAAAAACTTAAAATCAAAAACAAAAAACAAAATCAGTATCCCCATTTCTTTCATTTGTGCCGGCACACTCGTACGTAGGTTAGGGTTTCCAAAAAATTTTTTATCCATCGTCTTCATTGTTAACACCATCGTTCTTCATCGTCGATTCAAAAATATCTTCGTCGATTACCCGAATCCATCTATAACCATGCCTCTACGAAAGAAATCAAATGCCCAATCGATTGTTCAACAAAAACAACAAGAAAGGATCAATCGGATTGCTCAAGAATAAGAAGAAGAGAACTCGGACAATAAAACTCTCGAAAAAATGACTTCTATGAGAATGTAAGTGATTCTGAACTGTTTTATAAGTGTTTAAATTGATTTAAGGAATTGGGTTTAGGTTAGAATCGCGAACCCTAACTCAAACAGTTGAGTTACGGTCAATGCCGGCATTGAAATTAGTATGAATACAATGCCGGTACTGAATTACGGCATTAAAATTAGTATGAATACAATGCCAGTACCTAATTATGGCATTGATTTTAGTATGAATACTATGCCGGTATGGAGTTACTGAATCACCTGAAATTGAATGTTCTGTCCCAGCATTGATTTTAGGTTGAATACCATGCCGATAGTTTGTTATGGCATTTTTTTAAATTTATTCGATTATGCCGGCAGTCCACTTTTAATATACAGGAAAACCCTAGGAATTTGTTATCAGTACCGGCATTGATTTTAGGTTGAATACCATGCCGGTACTTGATTACGGCATGGATTTGAATTCTTACGTCTGTGCTCTTTTGGTATCCAGGAACTGCTTAAGAATTACCTAAGACTACCGGCATTGTCCACAATTAATCGGCAATGCCGGCATCGTGTCCCGGCATAGTATTTTTGTTAAATTACTATAACGTTTTTTGGTCTCGGCATGGTCGATATTTCGTGAATAAATGTCGATACTGATGATTCTATGCCGTTATTCAATATATCTATGCCGACATTAAATATGAAAGTGAGTTGTCTTATATTTATTTTGTGTTTCTTTTGATATAGGGCTAAAGCCAAGGAAGCTAAGAAAGCAAAAGCTAAGGATGCTGGCATTAAAAAAAAAAAAAAAAAAAGATCTTGGTACTCCTCAGTCTCTGCCTCCTCGAGGGAATGAACTTGGTCGCAACAAGCGTTTGGGGGAAGGCTCTACAAAAGGGAAAATATGGGAGAGTAGTGGTGACCGTAGTCGACTAGTAATCTGTGAACCTACTGGAACAGTTGAGCACAATGAGCAAGATGAAGAGGAAAGTGAGGAGGAAGATAATGAGGTTGATCCAAGTCAATTAGCAACCCAAAGCGAAGTTTTAGAGGAAGATGGTGGGCCAAGTCAAAAACCGACACAAGGCAAAGGCAAAGGCAAAGGCAAAGTAAAAGTTAAAGGTTCGCACCTTCATCATACTGATGACATGATACCTGACCTTGATCGTGGTAGAATTTGGGGTCAAGCTTCGGATCCGAGAATGCTATTTGGCTACAAGGAAATGTGGGCTCGTACTATCTATAAAACCTATGTAAGAAATTTTATCTTGTGGATATGTATGATAGACGCATTTATGTGTCTATTTTCATCTCTTTTATTTATAGTGTTAGTACCCATTTTTGTACTAATTTTGGTATTTTATCCCTTGTAGGTGTTTTTGGAAAAATAGGCTTTTGCGGCGAAATTAGCTCGAAAAGTTGTTGAAGGCACCTGGGAGGACATTTGCTATTCGGACTCTCATCTTGGATAAGGGGTAACCCATTTCCAGGCAGCTGCTAAGCACAGACCGGGATTGGATAAGGGGAGGTCATCCCCTTCGTTTGAAATTTAGTTTTGGCGGGAAACCAATTGTCTCGCCTGCGTAAACTGTTGAGCAAATTTTGGAAGTGTTTTATCGAGATTCAATCGCCAAACTAAGTTGGGATGGACTTGAATGGAGTAAACCGGGTTCGTACATCTGTTTGTATCGATTAGAATGGGCTGAATGATCGGGTTTTGATAAAACAGTGAAAAAATAAAATAAAAATGGAAACAGACAAATTTTCGAGTTATATTTGGAAATTACGTGCTATATTTTGCAAGGATTTGTTTGTAGAAGCATAAGAGGATAGTTTGGATAATTCAGGAAGGAGGTGAAGTGATAAAACATGATAGAATATCCAAAACTTGGCCGAGAAGAAAATTTTATTTTTAGGGAAGAAAAATAGATTTTGATCGAGTTTTAACCGACCTGTGAGTTATATATAAGCACTAGAGAGGCCAAGGAAAGGAGGACGAACACTTTGGAGAAGTTTAGAAGAGAACAGAGAGCTGAAATCACGAGTTGAAATTTGTTTCTGCTGCTGCTGCGAAGAAGAACACGAAGAACATAAGACCCTCGGAGTCAGTTGCAGAGGCATACTTATTTTCGGTGACAACGAGATGCGGTCGCACCTTCCTGCAATCACTGAAGCCCTTCAGCAACGATTCCGACTTCTGTTTTAGACCTTCAGCAATTACAGAATCCGCTGCTTTAACACTTTTCTCCCTTTTAATCAACTTTTGAGCCATAAACATGTATTTTGAGATTATGATTAATGTGAGGAGCTAAACCCCATTGCTGAGGCGATAGAGGAAGCTATTTTTCCAACAAAAAGTGGTATAATCTATTTTATTTATTTTATTTCAATTATTTTTATGATTATTTTCCTTGATTTATAATTGTTTGAATGATTTTTGTTAAGCAATTGTTATTTCTTTTGATAGAGCATGCTTAGCCATAGGTTTTTGATGCTCTATACTTCGGATTTACACTTGTTATTTTGAAAATCTACATGTTGCAATAGCTTAGAATCAAATTAAACGCAAAAATTGAATAAATATAAATACTAGATAAAATCACTTTGAACTTGGAAAAATAGTGGAATCTTAGCCTCAGTGTTCTTCTAATATTGATATCAACTTTGTCAGTGTTTGTTTTAAATATCAGTGATTTTTTATATTTTAGTTTTAAAATTTAAGTCTAAAGTTATCCTTCACAAGTTCGAGAATCGAATCTTATTACCACTACAACTACAAAACACATAATGTATTGTTGTGTATTTATGCAAAATCTCTTAATTGTATTATCTTCTAATTGTAGGATCATAAGAAGGATGTGCGTGTTTTCCGAAACCAAGCCGCGTTTCATTGGGATTTGTCTATGAAATGTGAAGAGGTCCAAACATTAGTAAGGGATTCTGTTCTATATGGTTTGGTTGAAATTATGTGAAGCGTGATTCTGTGACAGTCAATTGCTTCGTCGAAAGGTATCATGGTGAAACTGATACCATGCACTTCCCGTTTGGGGAGATGACCTTGATCCATGATGATGCTCAGAATATTCTAGGCTTGAATTTTATTGGCAAATCAATTGTAGAAGGAGATAAGTGTCCGGACCTAGAATGGTCGAAGTTGCATGCTCTGACTAACAAGCTGTTGGGTTGGGACTACAAAACTTCTGTGGAAAGCTTCTATGTATCTAAGAATAGTAGGACAAATACCATCAAGCTAAAGTTTCTTAAGGAGAAGTTTGAAAACATGCAGGTAAGAAGTTTGAAGGATGGATGGGACCCCGCACAAATTCGTTATACAGCCGCTGCGTACCTGTTATTCATCTTGGGCACTAAGGTAATCCCTGACGCTAGTGGCAACAAGGTTAGTGCAAACCACCTTCAATAATTGGATCCGTTGGAAGAGGTCTTTACCTATTCTTGGGGCACCATGGTAATGGCACATTTGATGGCGGAGATGAGAAGGGCCTCTAAGGTTGTTACAAACCAATTTGTCGGGAGTTTCACTCTACTCCAGGTAAAAAAAAATTTAAACTTATGTTCTTATGTATATTGTTCACATGTACCCTTATTATGAACTTAGAAACAAAATTTACTGCTTCTTATATGTATCATTCCACATTGGTATTGGTATGGGATTATGAACACTTCCCAACATTGTTCACGGACTACCCCTTCTTGAAGATCAAAAACCTTTCCGAACCTGAGGCGCATAGAGCTAAGAGATACGAGTTCAACAATATTCCGAAGCCCGGTAACAATCGTCGATTGACAAATATGAGATTGGCTCTGGACGCGATTGTAGCACCCCCAAAGCTAGCAGCTGACTAATCCAAGAGATTAACTAAATAAAGAGGCACTAAGAATCTAAATCATATACTTAAGCATTCAATTAAGAAATATGCTTCAAAACTTAACCCAAAAACTAGCCCCACTGTGTAAAAATATGTATACAAGAACTCCTCTCAAATGATACATATACAATAGTCATATGATTTACAAATAGAATATACAACATAATAAACATAGATGAAGTTAACTAACTAACGAACTCAACCCTTGAAGTTTTCGCTGCGCAAGTCTGATCTGTCTCTGAAACTGAAAGTGGGAATGGGTGAGCACATTATCCCTAAAAGGGGTGCCCAGTAGAAATAACATTTAACTTTCAAGTAATCATTGAAATGATTTGGAAAACAATTCATGTTTTCCCAATACACTAAAGCACAACCAATTCACAGAGTTAAACAATCATGTATATGGAACTAACTCCTTCGTCAAACAATATACTATATTGAGTGTCGACCAATTTCTTACACACCCTATTACTTTATATTAGTGTCGACCAATTCCTTACACACCTATTACGCATAAAATCTCGAAAGTAAGTAGATATAAATGAAGGAGAAGTATCCTATATACCACAGATGGAAATTCTCATTTTCCAAACATACAAATGAAAATTCTTATTTCCCAAACAATTCATAGAGACAAACAAAGCATTACAGCTCCTTTCCAAACCATGGAAAGATTAAAGGAATCGACAGTACTTTCGGAAATTAAAATAAAACAACGCATGGAGTACACAATCAGACAATGCATGAATTCGTTAAACATTTCTTTTGTAAAAGAAAACAACAATAATCACAAAAGAGTTAAATGTAAATTCCCACCTCTTTTGATGACAAGCCACGCCTTCCTCGAGATCCACGATCCACTGGTTCATCCTTTGAATCGATCGTTGTTAATAACGACTAACTGTTAATCACACAAGAACTCTAAGAATCTAGCCAAAATGGCTCATACAAGAATCATACAAGTCTATCTAATGTTTCTAAGCCCATTTATGACTGTACACCTTTCCATTCTCTATCTTTAGCATAAATAAGGTTTCCTAATTGAATTGGGTTGGTTCTATAGTCCATTAGATAAGTCTTATGAATATCTACAACTTTGTAGAAGGAACCAAAGGTCAATTCGGACCATAAGTGGTCCAAAAACTCTAATCAATAATTCTGGCCAAAAGCCCAATTCCACTAAGCCAGCCCATTAAACTAAGGTCCATTCCATTTGGGTCAGCTAACGGTCTCTAACGGTCAGAGGGGTTAACTAACAGTCAACGTCAGTCAGGGTCAAGTCAAGTCTACGGTCAAATGGTCAACTGAGTCAAACCGATTCAACTCAATATAAAAAGGTTAACTCGACTCAGTCAGAAGACTGAGTCAGACGACTGACTAGAAGAAAGGCTCAAAGCTAAATCCTTTGCACAGACCAGAGCCATTGCTCAGGCCAAAGAGCACTAATGCACCATCATGGTGCAACACCAAAACTCTTAACTCTACAACTCTAACTCAAGTTCACTTCAATCTAAAAATACATTCATTGAATCATTCAAATAAACTTCAAATTTCAATTACAATTTTAAACTCTAATTACCTGCAATTGCAGCTTTAAGCTTCTACAAGAGATATTCAACTCCGCACACTCATCTAACCCTCATATCACATAACTTCATTTGTTGGATCATTATCAGTCAACCCCAACAATTCATTTACAACCACAACATCAGTAACAACACCACTAGAAACCCCAAACACCCTGAAGTTGAATTGAACCTGCAACCATTCCCATAAACAAACTTTCTACAAAACCCTGTAACCCACAAACTATTACATAACCACCACTGAATGACTCAACTCCACCTGCAACTTCATCATTTCATACACTGCATACACCTTCATCTCTACCACCATCCACAGTTCTAGACTTAAAAATTTCAACACCACCAGTTCATACAACTCCATATAATTCTTCCATCTACAAGCCATGAACAACTTCAACTGTAACATCTAACCTTCGCCTGAACATCCATCCATTCTACCACCAGTACATACATTACAAGACCTCCACCATTTCAGTTCCTGCCTGCACAATGATTTATGAACTCCATGATTTTTATTCTAGACCACAACCACCAATAGCTCACTTCTGCTAAATCCAGTTCACCCCCTCAACTGAACTGTCAAACAGCCTCAATGTCATTAGCTTCTCCAGCTTGTACACATCTAAACATCTACTACAGCTCACAAACAAATCATACTCATTCCCTGAATCATACTAGTTCAACTCAATTATCTTAACATACATTTAAAATTCAATCCACTTAAACCTAAACAACAACACCTTCCTTAACTCAATTCATACACACACATACAAATATCCCTTAACAACAGTTCCATTTCAGGTCCACCCATTCATCCCAAAACTTCAACCACATCAAATCATTTTATAGTTATCTCAATCTCAGTTTCAATATATCTTCATCAACATCCATAGTTCATAATTCATTTAAATGAAATCAAAAAGCTGTACTGAGATATTAGGAAGTAAATTACCTCAAAAGAATCTCTCCACCAATTGAAATCAACCCCTTCTTTAGATTGATTCGACTCATCTCATCACCATCTAACCCCTAATCCATAGTTCAGCACAGCCAATTCCGAAATTCCTCACCCAAACAGAATTACAACCCTAACCATTAATTTCAATCAATTCTTCAACCTTAATCTTAATTCGTGTCCAACCCACCTTCAATAAAACCTCTAAATCCTCAATTCCACTTTCCTTGACTTTCCTTATAAACCCTAATTCCTTGATTCTTCACTGTGAAATGCAAAATAGTTGATCATTCCTCTTCCTTGTTCTTAGCTGTTGATGGTGGTTTTCAGTGCAGGGCTAAAATTGTGAAACCCTGTTTTTAATGCGCTGTCATCCTGCAAAGGAACGAAGCCATTTAAAAAAGTAATGAGTGTCCAGACCTCTTTACTTACATATTATTGAGCAATTCAACATATTTATGAAATTTATCCAGATTGGTGCATGAAGCAACAATCCCAAATATTCTGTAAATTTTAACCTACTGCATTATTCACTAATGCATTGACCTGCCTAGTATTTTCCTATGCAATGTTCCCAGCCGAACTCTCAATATTGGCATGACATGACGATTAATGTTCACTCGCAGCGGAGTAGCATGAATCTCCCGAAGTGTAAGTATTGAGACCTGCATGAAAACACTCACATAGGCTACACCACCCTCTGACAAAGAGATCAGCGTGTTTACACACTTTTTAATTAAAAGTTAGCGCGATCGAACGCGTTTAAATTCCTTAAGGAAAATCTAGACTGTCCATGTCAGTCTTTAAAAAACGATCACGGCCACACGATTTGGCCAAGAAATTCAACAAGCCTAGCATACTCCTAGCGGAATTAGGCGATCATCATGATGACCTCCGGTGGGCCCACTATCATCCCAGCCGATCGGATTCCTTTTAGATCACCCGCAACGCCTCCAAACGATTAACCTAACATGGGTGATCGCGCTGTTGAAAGAAAGCTCAAACGAGCTAAGACCGACCATAACGGTCTCAAGTTCATCACGTCCACCCAACTTAGCTAACCTAGTTAGATGGTCTAGATCTTCCTCCGAGTAATCAAAGAGGTGTTGATGCGTTCATCGGTGACCCAACTCCATGCCTGGTTGATCGAACTACACATAGCAATCCAAGAGCGCATCAAACCGTTTGCCCAAAGTAGGGCAATCGCGCGCTCTTTAAACCCTAAATTGAGTCAGCAGTATTACACAACTGCCGTAAATTGATCGTGACCGCCCATCTTCGTCAGCCTAGTCGGATGACCTAGATCCAATTTCAGGCGGCCAATGAAACGCTGGCAATCTCGCCGACAACCCATCTTTATGTATACTCAATCGACTTGTCCAAACCAGTGACAAACACCCCAAACCGTTTGGTCAAAGGTAGGTTGGCCGCACGGGTCTAAACCCTAAAAATCAATCAGCGGCAATGAACAACTGCCGCAAATCATCTCGTCCATCCAACTTCGCTAGCCTAGTCGGATGGTTTAGATTTATTTTCAGGAGGCTAATAGGGTAACATTGTGATCATCGTCCACCCCTCCTCCACAGGGAGCGATCGACCGAGTGGTAGCTCACCCATAGGGTTCTCAAACGATCACCCAAAGGTATCCGGTCACGCTATCTTTTTTAAGACGTTCAATTCGCGACTAATTTGAACGAACACTAAAACAACGATGTTTCCTGCACATCGATTATTTTCAGCAATTTGTTTAAAAGCGATGCTTTATATACATCGATCATAAGCGATGTTCTATAAATATTGATTTCACAAATAATTTTATTATTTGAACTAAAAGCACTACGTGCAGCTTTTAGCGATGAGTCTCACGACTTGACCCATTAACTCGAGACATCAAACATGTCACAAACTGGGGGATGCTCACTGGGGTATTGGTCTGGCGGTTTACAGCGTGCGGCGTGCAACACGCCCATTACGAGAAAGTGTCAGGAAAGGACGGACGGTTAACAAAAATGGGAGTAGTGGGTGAAAGTGTGACCAGTTTTCCCTCGTAATGGAAACGTGGTGATCACCACTTTTTACACAACCCCACTTCTCCACTACTTAACCGCCTCCACTTCCTACAAGATCAAGGGTGCGCTCAATGACTTGTATAAATAGGATTTCAACCTATTTCAACACAAGAACACAAGTGTTATCAACACAAGTATCCATAAACCATATTCTGATACAAGTCATAAAACAGCCACACCTTCATAATTCAACATTCTGATCTCAAACACCTTCTTCGCTTCCCTCCCTAAGATCAACCCTTCTCCTTCACTTTGTGACTGAATTGAATCTGGAACGACCATTTCTTGCTTTAGGCCAGAGTCTTACAGATTGATCTCTCGAATCTAAAAGTACTCCTGTGCAGTACATTTGTTTAGGGTTTGAATTCGTTTCTCATCAACACACCCAAATTTACCAAAAACAGCAGAAACAGTTTTTACCCCAAAACATTAGCTCATAATACCCATCACCAATTACTAAATTTCATCTTCAATAACACATAAAACCTCAATCGATTTCATCTCTCAGAAACCCTAGTTTCTCTTCCTCTAATTCACCGCTTTCTCTCGAATTCGAATCAACTACAAGTAACAGCACCATCAACTACTCCATGATCTTCTCCACCTCTTACTGATCACTAAGCTTTTGTTTAATCTCTCAATCACTCGCAAATGAAGAAGAACAGAAGAGAGGAAGAAGAAGAGGAAAGAAGAAAGAAGAAGGGAAAAGAAAGAAGAAGAAAAGAATAATACGGACTTATCTTCTCGATCGATCTAGAGTTTATCCAACAAATTTACTTGGACACCCAAAAGAATGGCTAAGGGCAGCCCCAGTCGATTTAATGCAAAAAGACTAATTTACCCTTCTCACGATACCGATGATTTCTTCTCCGTTCGATATCCGAATGACACGTTCGAGTAGTCCATTACGCACAACTTTTCGAGACCTATCTAACGATGCTAGTTTCGTATCTATATTATTGTTAGATTAATTTTTATTAATAAACGTTCGTGTTAAACTAATCGAGTTATTAGCGGCTAAGACGTCTCTTGACTAGTCTAATAGCGTTGACGAGCTTGAGGGTCTTTACAGTGATGACTACCAAAGAGGTTGTGTTCGAACCTTACAAGGAGGCTAGAGAGAACCACCAAATTTTGAGGTATAATAACGTTGCATTTTATAATGGACTGTTGTTCCACCCAAAGGGATAAGTTATGGCTGATCCCCGACGTGTCATGCGGCAACTTGGATATATGCAATTACCTTATCCCGAGACAGCCTCTCTTGAAAGGTACGAAGTTGACCGTTCTCTGAGCTTTTCAACTAAGCTGAAGTTGAGGGTAGAGTATGATCCAATTCCAGAACCAACACATTGGAGGGATAGGGAACCACGTCATTTGGTAAATATTAGTAACTGGGAGCTTGCAGAAAACGGTGATGAAACCCACCCCGAGTACATGTTTTATTACCTACAAGAGTCACATCCTTTTGTCATGCGCCCGGACGACGTCGAAGTTCCACCCCATAAAAACCCTCCCGCTCCAACTCCTGCAGAGGCCGAACTTCATAAGACTGTTGGATTGCTAGTAAGTATTGTTAATTTCTTAGTCAATTAATGTATACATAATCTTATATTAGCATATATATACTAATTATGTGTTGGATGTATGAAACTAGCAACGTCGGCTTCGCAAGTTGAAGAAGATGTTTGGTTGCAAGAACGAGAGAGGAGAGGTGTTATCCCCTGAAGAAATGAAAGAAGTTGAGGAAAAGCTTGATAAAATGGAAGACCCTAATGCAAAAGCTTTGTTCAGGGAAACGAGGAAGGTGGTTGTGTCCGAGAAGCAAAAGACCAAGTGATAAACTCTTTAGTTGTGTTTCTTTATTTGGATGGTGGTTGTTACGTTTTGAACAATTTCGAACTTGTTTTTGGATGAACTCTTTAGTTGTTTGGTTTACTTTTGGTTTATGATTCATGGATTAAGAACATTTAAGCACAATTTAGTTGTTTGGTTTATGTTGAACATGCTTAGATTTCTAGTAAAATGTTTTTTTTGTAAGTTTTCTTTACACCAAGGCGCCGATATTGAAATGTTTAGGTTGAACAACGCCGGCACTGTTTACAGCGTAGATACGTAATTAAAATTCCATGTCGCAACAAACACCGGCATTGAATTATTTTTCTAAAACCATGTCGTAAAGTGGGGATGAAAGTGTCCAAGTTCCTGTGTAGAATTTGGCCTGTCCCGGCATGGAAATATTTATTGAATCCATGCCGGAAATATGTTTTTTTTTTTAAATTGTATAGTTTTCCAGAAAATCGGCATGGTAAATAAGATTTCTTTCCATGCCGGCATTCTGTACACCCTTCAGAAAACAAATTTTTCCAGAAATCCTGCATTGGTTTGGATAAAACTACAATGCCAGGATTGATTATAGATCCGTTACGAATGCTCTTTTTATTTCGTTCCTAGATAATCTATTACATTAGATTTGATCATTTGAAACTTTAAATTAAAACATACTAAAAAACATGGAATGGAGTACTTTTGGTTTAAGATGATCTCATAATTTATTTCCATTCATTTTCAACAATTACGTTTCCTTTGAACCTTCTGCGAATATCTTCGAAGACATCGTCTAGAAGCTCGGTGTCAAGGACCATCCTCATTGGATATACATATCCCTTTCTCTTGTGGCTATTCTTCTCCTTGTATTCCCCACTTCTCTCGCAAGCCATCTCAAAATGGATCTTTGAACCTTGGGTATTCCTCACCAACACACACATGTTCTTAAGAGCCGTCTCTTTAGCCCAAGCAATTGCTTCCATTTTAGATTTTATTCCCTACATAAGGACAACAATGGGAGATTATAAGGTTCATTACAAGCAATCCATTAGTAAAGTTCAAGATACTAGGTGAAAAGTATACTTTGGTAACATACCGGAGGCATTTTATAGTATTCCAACGTATCCCTACCAAGCGGTCTTGCATTTGTTGGATCAATACATGTCACAACCTAAGGATCGAATGAAAAGAAAATAAATTAGTTCCAAAAAATAATTAAAATACTATGCCGGACCACAGTTCCGGCATGCTCGACCAAGGTCCCGGCATGGTCAAACTGAACCGAAACTGAAGACCAAATTTGAAACGCTTTCCGGCATACAAATTTCATTTGAAATCAACGCCGGAAACATAGGTGCCGGCATGCTCGTTGTCTATGGTTCCACGCCAGTACAAAGTTCCGGAGTGGTCGATAATTAATCAACCATGCCGGTATTTATCTTTGGAAGACACTGCTTCCTGTATGTTTTTTAATCAGTACCGGCATGGTAGCGTTCGCATTGAACCATGCCGGTAGCATATTCCGTGGTAGGTAAAAAGTAACTTTTGTACCGGCATGGTTTTTTCGGTTGAATACAATGCCCGCTTGCATTTCAAAATGGGGGATATTGTTGGCCGGCATGGACGTAGTATGAATACTATGCCGGAAATGGTGCTACCGGCATTGTATTCATACTACGTCCATACCGGCACCGAGCTATTTCAGCTGCAACAATGGTGGACTCAAAGGGGAAAAAAAATCAAATTTTCAACACATTGGGACCTTTACCTGAGTACTGGGAGTGCTTATATGTTGAACTAGTTTACTCTCTTGGGTTGTTTCTTCACGAAACACTTCATGCTCATAAAAATCATGATCCAAGGGTGTTGGTTCTACAAATACTTGCAATTTTGAGTTGTTGTCATTAGCAGAAGATTCAAGATATGCTCCTTGTTGTAGTTGAGCTAAAGATTCAACAGCAATTCTCTCTTCACAATCATCCTCCATTTTCACCAAAATAAAGTTCTCTCTCAAAAAAATTCCCTCCTTCTACTCTCAACTCAACCAAATACAAATAAATATACACACTAATCATATAAAAAATACTTATGAATTTTCCTAATTATAATTAAATACTAAACCTGATTAGTGAGGGGTAGATTATGAATTAGGTAAAATACTTAGATAAGGGGTGACCCTGATTTGATATTTAAATCTAGGTTTTGTCTTTTTCCTCTATCTCCAATTAGTTTAAGTACCCCCAATCGCGCGTTCTTTGAAAAGACATGAGTTAAAACATATTTTTTTTTTGAATAATAAAACATGAGTGCAAAAATATGAGTTATGGTTGTAATATTTAATTTTCACTTTATTATCACATTAATTTTTTTAATTAATTGGTGATGAACTAATTATAAGGGTTATCGATGCAATATATCCATAATGGAAGGAGGTTACAAATCGTACATACCTTGTAGGCAAAATTTGTATATTATTACCAAACTTTAAGAGTTTCATAGATTCTTATGGATAGACATAGACTTTTTTTTTTAAATAATAATCACGGTATGCTATATTTTTCCACTAAATATAACATTGCCTCCATGGAGCTATAAGATGATGCTAGTCATGAGTTTCTTTTTTTAAAAGTAACCTTCTTCTTCCTTGACTTTCTCATTTCCTCCCGTAGAACCTCGTAGTATTTTTCTCTTATCCATCTTCATATGTTGTATTCATTACTCGTTTGATTACCTCTACAAAACTGCCGCGTTTGACACAGAATATGATAACTTTTACAAATCTCTTTTGTTTTGCAACGTACTGCAACTTTTCTTTAGAAAAATTATTCGGTGTTTGGAAGTTTACCTCAGTTTTTCATAAATATATTAACCCAAACTCAATCCATTATAATCCAAAATTATATATCTATACAAATCCAGAATTTCTTTAAAAAGCCTTACAAATCTACTAGATTGGCAAGATTATAATCTACTTATTTATATTGATATAAATCTGAATTCAGTACACCATGTAAGTATTGATGTCCTTACTTGCTTCCATTGCGACGACCCAGTTTTGGAGATTGGTACCGCCTACCGGAGTCAATTTAACGTGATAGCATTGATTGTTGGAAATTTTCAAAACATCTCCAAAAAAATATGAAATCCCTATAAGTAGCAGTGATTCTTTCTCTTGAAAACACATCAAAATATTATCGTTTTCTTCCTCTCTAATAGCATCATCAGAATCTTAAACAATATGTTCTTGGTCGGGTCAAGGAAGTACATTCCTTGAATTCAATTACAATGTTAGGATTACATGGAATCCTGAAGGCACAATTCGAGTGACCAATTGCACTCGCTAATTAATTGGAAAATGTCGAATTATTGTCTAAAAGAATCGAAAAATCCTTGAAATCAGGGTACACCATTCTTCTATATATTTTCATTATCTAATTTTTTGACCCAATTTTCTAACACTGATGGGCTAACATACTACTCCCTCCATTTTTGGAAAATATCAAAAGAGACTAGGTATCACCTCGGCCGCAGGCTGGGACTCAACCTCTTTGTGGTTTGTCGATTTTCCAAAGTTACCCCAGACCTACAGCCCCGGCATTGGTGTGCTTGCAATGATTTTCACGTCCAAATCCAAATCCAAAGTCTTTTCCAGTAGTAAGTACCGGGTCGACTAGAGAAAATCATCTTTGTCCTTAATTTTTCCTCTGATTCATGCAATGCAGCAGCCGGTAATGTACCATATCTGGTATGTAGGACCCATTTTGCAAACTCTTGGACAGCATTAAAACTTTCAAACTTGTCACATAATTTCCATCTGCTTATGGATGCATCCACGAACCACGATGCCCTATGTTGAACCCTTTTTTAACATCGTGTAGAATATGTTTGAAATCACCGTCAAGCACGATAGCTTTGCTACCAAATGGTTCCATTTCAGAGCGATCACCACCTCTGATGTCATAATATCTTGAAGAATTCTATCGACTGCTTCAAATGCAAGTCGGTTTGCCATAGATGCCTCATCTTAGATTATCAAGTCTATTTTAGAAAGGAGGCCATCTAGTCATGATTGTTTTGTCACTTCACCACATGGCTGTTTATCTAGTCTCATTGGAATTTAGAACCTTGAGTGTACAACCTCGTGGAAGTAATAGAGATGTTATACCTATTGATATTAGACATGTTATTATTGTACACTTTCACAATCTCAAAAGAACTGTAAAAGCTAAGGCAAGGAAATAAATGACAGTTATGTAATTCACTACAAAATATAGGATATACAAATATAAATTTTGAGCGCAATATAAGTCTTTTCATACACAGAGCGGATGTCTGTGAAAGATAGTGGTCCTTTAACTTTAATTAACAGTAATGCGTAGATGGTATCTAACAGGCTCACCGGAACTCCATGTTTTGTAATTTAAAACACTCCCGCAATTCGCATGCGCAGTCAATCTGCCCCTTCACCGAACTGATTATTGAGTCAGAAAGATCGATAATTTTAACTGATATTGATTCAACGTTGTAGCCATCATTTTTCGGCGACGAACCGTCACAAATAGGTCGCCAAGTATTAGAGTGTAGTACTTCTTTTGCTGCACTAAAACCTATCATGCGGTTTTGATTAACATGAACTGGATGGTTTAGGAAGGCATCTGAAATTCTTGAATGCATTTTTACTATTAGTAGTTGCTGACGGAATACAAAACGAAAGTAGAGAAGAACAGGACGTGCGTGCTTCTGAGTGATGCTGTATATAATGAGATGGTGAGTTGTTAAGGGTATCAAACCACGTTTTCTTGAGGTGATCAACGCATGGTCAATCCTAACTTGATAGTTGTTACCAAGCCTCTTAGGATTCATTTCCATTTTATTTTTTGTCTCTTCCGTGGTTTGTCTGTTCTGCTAGAGAAAACCATAAAAGATTTCACGGAAGATTATGGAAAAAGATATAGAGAAAAAACCATGATAGCATAATTTCTCAGGTAGGAATTACCATTAGGTCCTAGAAATAATATATTAGAGAGAGTTTGGTCCAGTTGACTGAGTCAACTTTCTGTTTGGTCCATTTTAAAAATATTTTTTATAATTTGGTCCTAGAAATTATGGTTTGGTCCTATGATGACGTCATGAATGATGTAATTGTCATTATGTGGTGACAAAAATATCTTTTTTGGACCACATATATAGACAAAAACCCTAGAAAATATCTTATTTTCATATTTACTTTCTCTCTCTTCCTTTTTTCAGATCTAGTTTCTTTTCTCTCAATTTCTTTTTTCTTTTTCTTTCTGGTACTGTTTTTTTTTTTGTAGACGATGAATCTGCTGTTTTCAGATTTACATATATGTTGTTGTTGATGATGATGATGAAGAAGAAGAAGAAGAAGAAAACGATGATGATGATTTCATGGATCTGCTGCTATTTTTGATGTTGTTGTCGATGAAGAAGAAGAAGAAGAAGAAGAAGAAGAAGAAAACGATGACGACGATTTCATGGATCTGCTGTTGATTTTGATGTTGTTGTTTATGATGATGATGATGATGATGAAGAAGAAGAAGAAGAAAACGATGACGACGATTTTCATGGATCTGCTACTATTTTTGATGTTGTTGTTGATGATGAAGAAGAAGATGAAGAAGAAGAAGAAGAAGAAGAAGAAGAAGAAAATGATGACGACGATTTCATGGATCTGCTGCTGTTTTTGATGTTGTTTGTTGATGATGAAGATGATGCTGCTGCAATTCATTTGACGAATGAACTCTGGTTTTATATAGGTTTTTATTAGGAGTTTATTCCAGATCAGGAGTTTATTCCAAAAATGAACTCTGGTTTATATAGGTTTTTATCAGGAGTTCATTTGACGAATGAACTCTGGTTTTATATAGGTTTTTATCAGGAGTTCATTCCAGAAATGAACTCTGGTTTATATAGGTTTTTATCAGGAGTTCATTCCAGAAATGAACTCTGGTTTTATATAGGTTTTTATCAGGACTTCATTCCAGAAATGAACTTTGGCATTCCAGAAATGAACTCTGGTTTATATAGGTTTTTATCAGGAGTTCATTTGATGAATGAACTCTGACTTTTTGTTCTTAATAACGATTTTTTTGCATAATTTAATGAAATGTAATGAAATTTATAGAATATAATGAAGTGTACAATTTTCATGAAACATAATGGACTCAAATCTATAAAATGCCTGATAGTTCATTAGGCAGAATGAACTGCTACAAGAAAAAAGTTGGAATTAACGCGGAAGGATACTTTGGTCCATTTAATATTTTTAAACAATTATGGACTAAATGGAAAAGGTGATTTATGAAAGGACCAAACTGACTTGGGACCACCTAAAAAAAGACCAAACGATATTTTTCCCTTCTCCCTGCTTATGTCCACAAACTTAACTTGCTATAGCCGTCCTGGTTCCTTGGAGGACCATTCTCCAACCTAGTAAGCCAGAATGATAAAGAAAAAAAATCATCCAAAAGTATTCCTATCCTGCCATTCTGTATTCTTCTTAAGCTCACGTCTCTTTCTATTTTAGTTGACGGCTAACATCGCAGCAGACTACCAATAAACTCCCGTCAATTCCACCATCAGCAATCAATCACCAGCACCACCAATTTCTGATCATCAATGTTTATCGAGCTTAATAACACACTATTTCAAACACAGCCCAAGTCCTATAACACCATGTATTAGTGTTTCATCTCATGACTTATTTGCTTTTTGAATTAGTAAGTCATTAAGTTGTAATGACCTCTTAGCCGGATATATAAGATTGTTATTAAATAGTTGATGCCTAATGGTTGAAAGTCAGTTTTGAATTATTTCCTCACTGCCTAAACACCAACTACGCAATAATGCTCCCTCTAACATTACGAAAATCAAAAATCACCCTCAATATCACTACTTGAATCTTTCTATCGTACATCTCATTAGCCAATACCATAGACCATTCTTCTGGAAGTTGCGCGTCCGATGTAAGGCTAACTATCAATAAGGCCCGTGATCAGAGCCAGGCTAGCATTGGTCCAGAATTAGGGTTAGGATTAGTAGTCCGACAATTAGCGATGATTAGAAGTCTGTCGGGCAGAGCTGATGTTGGTTATAATGGGCCGCGACATGATCTCAGACATCTAACATCGAGAAGATCCTCAACGTTCTTTGTCCATCATAGATACCACATTTTCTTAGAATATTGATACTATCATTTTTTTCTTTAATTTGGCCTATTTCTAGGCTAAAATGGGAAGAAAAAAAACATCTCTTTGCACACTACAAGTAAGCCAAGTTTATTTCCTGTCAGGTGGAATTATCTTCAGAAATTAGGTTCATCAAAATGTTTTAAAAACCGGACCGGACAATGACTCGGAAAAACTACTAGGTCGGGATCAACTGGTTCAACTAGTGGTTCAACCGGGTCACTGGATCAATGTAAAAAAATGTGTTTGGTTTATTATGAAGGACCTAAGGGCTAAACGTAACAGATGGTTAATACTCTCTACTAATGAGGGGATGAACGTGTCACGTGTGAATAGTGACTAATCACTAATCAGGATAGTTTTTATGACCCACGTATTTTACACAAACACAAATTGTTTCTTCATACCTTTAGCCTTTAGGTCCTTCATAAAAAAAAATTGTTTCTTCATAGATCTAGCCGACTGCACTTCTCACACCCAACCCCATCTCCATCAAGAAAAACCACACCAGAAGAATTAATGATTTCTGCATTAAGATTAACAACACACATGAGAGAAAGAAAAAGTACTATTTAATTTGTTGGGTTAACTTGTCTATCTTTCACTCGATCTGTAACACTAAGGTATTTCAACATGATATTTGGGTTTTTATCAAGATTAATTCATGAATCAATTACTGTGTTCAAAGGTATTAATATCTTCTATAGTTTATGTTATTGTGATATATGGATATATCCATTTGAATATACATTCTTCAATCGTCTGCAAAAGTGGGAAATAAATCAACACAGAGGGAAAATTTTCATGAAAACCTAAAAAATTTGTTGGGGAAAAAATAGAATGAACCGGGTTTAAAACCGACTGGATCGCTGGTTCACTGGTTGGACCGCCCCAGTCACCCGGTTCACCGGGTTTATAAACAGATACTGGGTCAAGGATGACCCAACCCTTTTTTTCCTAGTGGTTTACCGGTCCGATTCTTAAAACACTGTCACCCGGTAGGGGCCGCCCACGGCGCATTTAGGTTCTTCAGAAATTTGAATCAGGAAAATCAGGACTACGGACGGACTTCAAACATCAGCCCTAACGGATGCGGTCCCACTGAAACCCAAGATATTATGTTGTCCCTGTAATTGCAGACAGTGAAGTCCACACCGTCCAGTGAAGGTTCACTTTTTTCCGCATCACACTAATCAATTTGAATAGGGTATCCCAAAATTGAGTAAATCACGCCAACAATCAACTGAATTTAAAATCCTAACTTTGAAAATCTCAATCAGTATTTAATTCCCTTTGTGATTTTGGAATTATGAATTTCAGGTAGGAGTCGGACTTCAACATTCAAGAGTATGGAACTGTGACTTCTGTCCTTTCCCATCTGGATAGCATACCATAGATCTAATCCAAATTCTGTCTTTATTCTCCGCGTGGTGGATTCGTCACAAAAATAACCAAACCTACCGTTTAAGCAAACTTCGATTCAAATTTTACGTCTTGCTTAACTGATATGCACTGATGTTGCAAACTTAAACCTATCAGCAACTACTATACGGAACTATGGAAGTTAATAATTAAAAGGTAAGAACGGTATGTAACCATTTTTGTTGCGTACGTGCATGTTGCTAGTGTTAGTCGTAGATCTTGATTTGTATATGCAAATCCTTCCTTAAAAAAGAAGAAGACAAGAAATAAAAACGCCAAATCATTCATGTAAAGAATATTACAACAAGTAATTAATACTTATACAAAAGTACGTGAGATGTACTGGATTAGTACCAAGCACTGGCCATTGGGAAGGTTTGTTTTAGTATCGGGATAAAGATGTATTCTTGAATTAGGGTTTGAAAAAGCATGTTATTGTTAGACAAGTCGACAAAGGTCTCGGCTCCATCAGTGCCCTATGAGGTTCTTTATTGTCTTTCTTTCTTTTTTTATTTTTTTTGTATTTTTCTCTTTTCTATTTTCAAACTTTTTCTTTCTTGGACTAGCTCTTGTTTATGTATATAAAAACACACTAAGACCACTACTCACTTAAGTATCTTTAAAAGATTGTTTTGTTGGAGTTTTTAGTTTTCTCAGAGAAACACATAGATAATGGAAGCACGAATGATGAGACTTGTGTTTGTTTTAATGATTTTCCTCTCTTCATCAATCTTCATTAACTGCTCAAAAATATCTACACCTTCATTTCTTGATGGTAAGAGTCTTCTTATGCTATTATGTTCGAAGAGACTTTTGTGTGAAGATTTTTTCTTCTTCTTCAGAATTTAAATCTAAATTGTTTTCTGTTATGTTCTTATATGTTTGGTTCATTGTGCCAATCTCATTTTGGCAAGGATTTTACATGTCTTAGTAATTATTAGTAATTATTTTTACTGTATTTGGCAAAGCCACAAATATACAGTTATGGTATGCAGACTAACATTTTGTGTTTATTGTATTTTTGTTGTCATACGCTGATAATCAGGTCTTGTCCCAAATGGAGATTTTGAGAAATCCCCACACCCTAAACATCTTAACAAGACACTACTGAAAGGGAAACACTCCCTCCCAGATTGGGAAATCAATGGCTTTGTAGAGTACATATCTGGTGGGTCTCAACCAGGTGGGTTTTTTTTTGCTGTGCCAAGAGGGGTCCATGCAATAAGGCTTGGAAATGAAGCTTCAATCTCTCAAACATTAGCACTTAAATCTGGATCTTATTATTCTATCACATTTGGTGCTACTAGAACCTGTGCACAAGATGAAGTCTTAAAGATTTCAGTAGCTTCTCAATCAGGAATCCTTCCACTTCAGACCCTGTACAGTAGTAATGGTGGTGATACTTATGCTTGGGCGTTTAGAGCTATTTCAAATCTAACTAAGGTTACATTCCACAACCCTGGAATTCAAGAAGATCCCTCTTGTGGCCCCCTTCTAGATGCTGTTGCTATCAAGCAGATCATCCTATCCAGGCCCACTAGAGGTAATGCAATCTTTTTTCATCTTTTGATTTGATTTACTTAAGGCATGGGTTTCTTTGGTTTCACTCGTCGAAGTATTCCAAGTCGATTGTTCCTGTTCTGGTGCTTTGGTCCGATTTTCGTGTCAATACTATTTTTTGAGTAACTCATTTGGTGTATATAAAATAAAGAGTGGTACTAGGTTGACGCCCAAAAAAAACCGGGAAAAATCCCGTGAGGGGATCGGACGAACAAGGGTAATTCTCTTTAGCATTGGGATTATAAGTGGGCAGAAATGGGACCTGTGAGTTAAACTTTCGATAAAATAATCTGTTCTGTTTTATGCTTCAAAAATATGTTTTTTTTCTTCCGTGAAACTAGAATGTAAAAGAGTTGACAAGTTAAACTTTAAGGCCGATTGGCCGAGAGAAAACATCTCTGCTGAGAAGCAGTCCTAGCTAAGCTAGCTTGGTCTTTCTAGGCAGTAGATGTCCATAAGATTATCTTATGCAGCCTCTAGTGGTTCTACTTTACCTGACGCAATAGTACTGTCTAGTTCCGATTCAATTATCTGACAATTCTCCACAATTTTGTTGGCAGGTAATATGGTTAAAAATGGTGACTTCGAAAACGGACCTCATGTTTTCAAAAACTTCTCAACAGGAGTTCTTATTCCACCAAAACAGCAAGATTTAATATCTCCTCTCCCTGGTTGGATCATCGAATCACTAAAATCTGTCAAGTACATTGATGCTAAGCACTTTAATGTCCCTACCGGATCTGCCGCAGTTGAACTTGTTGCAGGAAGAGAAAGTGCAATTGCTCAAGTTCTAAGAACAATTACGAACAAATTCTATACCTTAACGTTCACTATCGGTGACGCCAAGAATGGGTGTCATGGGTCAATGATGGTTGAAGCTTTCGCTGCTAAAGAGACATTCAAAGTTCCATTTACATCCAGAGGAAAGGGTGAATCCAAGACTTCAAGTTTTAAATTTCAAGCCATTTCAAACAGGACAAGGATAACTTTCTATAGCGCTTACTATCACACCAAGTTAAATGATTATGGTACTCTCTGTGGACCTGTATTGGACCAAGTTAAGGTTTTATCTGTTTCTTAGAATCAGCAAGTAGTCTTTAACTGAAAATCTCATCACCAAGTAAGAGCTTATAATATTGATCTTGCTTAAGCATATAGAGTTGGTGTACTCTAATTTGTACTTGTACTTCTATTCCAAATATCTAAAATGTGAAGAAAATGATGTTCTGGTAATTTTGTTTTTATGGCGTATCAGTACAGTAAAGTTCCCATTTAGTGAAGTCAGGGACACCAATGCAGGAGCTCATAATCTCTAATACTGTAATACTAGTATCTCACTCGCCCTATATTTTTATTCTACCGTCTTTTCGGTTTACCCCATCGGACACTGTTTTCCTATTGAGGATCATTCGACGGTATGAACTTTTTTCCGCTGATCGTGAATTGTAAAAGTGATAGACATTGATTGTGGCTGCCCAATTTCAGTATGCTGTAGCAGAGGATCACAAATTCGTAGGAACCCATTGTGGAATACCCTGGGCTAATGTAGCTAGAAACTCGTAGTAAAAGAGATACCAGATCCCACTATACTATTCTAGGAATGTAGTCGGTTGTGGTCCTCTTGTACTACGAGTCTTCGTTGGTCTTTGTGAACATATTCTACTTAATCGGGTAATTGAGATGAGCTTTCTGTATTTGCGTACAATCAATCCACCTACAAGGATATCATATCAAATGAAAAATGAAATTGCTATTTTTAAATCATTGGAATGTTTCGGAAACTCTCCAGCGTACATCAAAAGAAACTGAAGTACCAATGGATAATGGATAATGTTCTACTTGCTCAAAAGATACTATAAGGAAGCCAAAGTTTGAGTGGAATACGAGAGGATGGGAGAAGGCATCAAATGAACCCAAATGAAGTGCGCTACTCAGCTTTATAAGCCCACTTTTTTAAGTTAAGGTCTTTCTTTTATTGTCCACAAGAAAAGATGTCATATCCTTTTCTATTTGGAGGGACACAGGCTGATACTAAAGGTGCCCTTAACACCACTTGACCTGACTACATGACTACGACACAGTGATGTGGCAATCATGGTGGTAACGTGATAATAGTGATGGAGGTGATATTAACATTGACAGGGGAAGTGGTTTGCTATGCTGGTGAAATGGCAATGATGGTTGTGCGGATGATCTTGAGGTGGTATAGCGGTAGCTACGAGCTTAAATCGATTGTATTTGTGAAGCTTGAGGTTGTGAGCCGGTGGTTTGCACTAGAAGAGAGAAATTTAGAAAAAACGATGACATAAATCTAGAAAACCCAACTTTTTCAGTCATTGTGAACTACCCACCAGCACTTAGTCTACTGATGCATATATATGGAGATGATCAGAACGGTAAGTGAAACTGAAGTTACTCCTACGCCAAGTATCTTGACGAGCAAATTTGGTGGTGGTGAATGTATTCATATTTTCCATGTGGTTAGAAAAGGATCTTCTAGATCCTTTTGAGCCCTCAGAATCAAAGAGTAACAATCCAGTAAAGAAAAAAGGGCGAAAAGAGTTATGCTTTTTTCGCTTTAGTTCCTCTAACGCAGGCCATGAAAACCTAGTGTCTGAGCTTTTACCATTTCAAACTATGTCTAATCCACTGTGCACTTTATAACCTAAAAACTGTGTGGTGAAAATATACACTTTGGCTTCCAATATATGAGCCGTCGCAAAAAAGTTGGCGACTTTTTCATCGCGTGGCATATTACTTCAAAGCAAGGTTTGAAAAACGGCCGTTTTTCCGTTATAACGGTCACGCCTATATAGCGTTGCCGTGAGGCTCACTGATACGCTTGGCTAAATAACACCGATAAATAGGAGAAAACGGCGTTATTTAGACCCGTTATAACCGTTTTCACGCATGTGATTTCCGTTTTTCTAAAATTGATATTTCCGTTTTTTTCTTCTAAATAACATTTTAACACAAGTTTTTTAGACCGTATTTTCCGTTTCCACGCCCGTTATACCCGTTTTTTAGGGGAAACAATTAAGTTGGAGAAATTCTTATGCAATTTTTATTTTCAAACTTACAACTAGAATTTTAAAAATAATACAAAGGTATATCGTACCTATATGATCAAACACTTCCAATTTTATAAACTTACAATAAGTAACCTAGTGATAGTAGTGCTTGAAATTTTAAACATAAACAAACCAACTTGAAGCAGATTTCTTTTTCGACTTATTCAAGTATTGTCTATTTTCTCGATGATTCTTAGTAGATTCCTCCTCCTCCGCCTCATATTGGTTCTCGTAATTCATTTGGCTGTCGTAATTAACAGTATCGTCATCTTCATAACCATAGTCTTCTTCCTCATCATCATTACGATTATCTACTTCATTATTGATATCAATATTGGAATTATACGCTTCATTTATTCTTCGGGTATCTTCTTCTGGACGATCGACAGTGTAATGAAAATTGTATATGGGATTTACATTTTCATGACCTTGTGTATTGTCTCCAAATGTTAGATTACCAAAGTCATAAACAAAGTTACTCACCAGCAACCTTTGATATTGGATTTCAACTTCTGGATCATGTCATTCGTACGGTGGAGGGAGAGGTTCTGAATTATTAGCCGCTTCCTCTTCCAATTCATTTAACCAATGTTCTTCATGAGGTAAAATTGGTGTTTCGTCATCCCCTGATATCCAGTCAAGCATATTTTCATCTGTCAGCAGGCTATGAACATCGTGGACATCGATGTTATGTCGCTTTGCTTTACCTTGAACTCTTTGCTTCTCTAATCTTAAATTGTACTGAACATACACCAGATCATTTATTCTTGACGAAACTAAACGGTTGCGTAGTTTGGTGTGGATTCTTTCAAACACACTCCAATTCCTCTCGGATCTAGACGATGTGTTTGTTTGGCTTAGTATCCTTACCGCGATCCTCTGGAATGATGGAAACTGAGCACCGTATGACAACCACCATCTTACAGGATCACCTTGCAGAGCAGCCAGTCCTGCTGATGATGATGCAAATTGGCCTTGCATCATTTGCATTCTTCCCGCCTAAAAAAATCATAAAACTGTTAATAGAAATTCATATAATTATGAAATTAATTGTTAATAAAAATTCACACCTCTAGCATGCATGTCGCTTGGTCGTGAGGGCTTCCATAACTTCCCTCTCTCACTATCTTTTTCTCTAGCTAGTCTCTTCCACTTGCATTCCTTGTTGGATAGTCTTGTAGCAAGTAGCTAAGAGCCTAAGAGTATTATTACTATAATATTTTATCAATTTCACTTATCATCGACAACAAAATTTTGACTGCTTTTGCATACGGATATGCATTATTAGAAAGATTCGGGAGTGCATTCAACTATTCAAGTGACAACTTGATAATATCAAGTTGATAGTGATAGTATGCGTGTATAAATATTGTCGGTGACTCGGTAGACGATAACTACAATGCATTGCTATAAGTCATAAACTCATGGTTATGAATTTTTACAAGATATCCATAAATTTGTATGTAAAAAACCCTAAAACAAATAAATTAAAAATCAAATAAATTAAATAAAGCAAAAAAAATGAAAAAACGTAGTCACAACGTTATTTAGACCCGTTGTAACGTTTTCACGCATGTGATTACCGTTAGATAGGAAATTCAGATCACAATTTATTTATTTTTCCTATTTAACCGTTAACACACCCGTTATTTTAATAAAAAAACGTCAAAAAAACGCGTTTTATTCCTATATAACGCGTTTTTGGCCCATAATGTGCTCACACCCGTCAAAACGCGTTATAACGCTCACGGCTAGTACCCGTGACCTGGGCCGTGACCCGTTTTTCAAACCTTGCTTCAAAGAAAATGACATTCACACTTAAGATTACAAGACTACCAAAGAGATCGATAGTTCTCGACCGTAGAGCGTAAGGTGGCTGTTTTTCTTATAAGAAAGATCATATTTAATTTTCTAGTTCAAAGAGGGAGGATCCACTGACACTTTTATTCCTACATTATCTCATACTTTAAATGTCATTTTTTGGTATAAAACCTAAACGGAAACGCATTTGAGGATAGTATTTTAGGGATATGTTTCTATTACAAAGTTCTACATACCTACTAAAATAACATATTGTGAGACGTATAGCAAACGTTGAAATTAAGATGGGTTGATAATGAGGTTTAGTATTTCAGAAATCCACTCTTCTTCTTTTTTTGTAACTATGCAGAGCTTTGAAAGAGAAATATATCCTCAAAATATTAGCTTCAGATCCGTTACCATTTATGTTTTATTTAAAAAAAATACTGTCTGAAGTGCAAGACAATGTGAAAATAAAAGAGTGAGTGGATCTCCCCTCTTGTTTAGATAGCAATACTATATTCTATCTTAACTAGATTTGCGCCCGTGCTACGCACTGGGCTTTTTTTCTCTTTTAACTTGGTGTGCACGGGGCGTAACGGTGCATTTTTGATTTTGTGTGCGTGGGGCTTCGCCCCGCCCCATGACAGTGCATCTTTGATTCGGTGTGTGCGAGGCTTTTCCCTACCCTGTGGCGATGTATTTTTTTGATTTGGTGTATACGGGACTTTGCCCCTCCATGTGGCGATGCATTTTTTATTTCGTGCTCGCGGAGCTTTGCCCCGTCCCGTTGCGATGTGATACACTTTTTATTTGGTGTGGCGGGGCGAATTCATCATTTTTCTTCTTTGCTAAGAAAGATTTAACTTAAAATCAAGCTAAGCACTTTTCACTTTTCAGCATCAGATTGCACTTTCAAAGCCGACCTAAATTCATTCCATTGCACAGCTCCAGCTCGGCAAGAAATTTCCTTCCTCTTTTTAGTACATAATAAGCCGCCAAGGTTTTTTTAAATATTTATCCCTGGTAACTCCACCTGCAAGTATATAGATCTTGCACAGTTATGAAGAGAAAGTAATTGATCAAGTCGCAAAGCAATGTAGCAGAAAACCGGGAAGTTCTTTTTACAAACATTATAAGCACATTTAGCTCGTACCTAGAAGAAGTCACGTACAACCAAAACAAAGTCCTTAATCTTTCACATAAAGCCAATTTCTTTTCTTTTTTTTCTTTTTTTGAAGCATTCCAGTTGCTCATTAGCCACTACCCCCATTGTTTCATATGGACCAAGCTTACCAAAAACTAATGGACTTATATAATTTAATGCCCACGGTATGCGGATTAATCACATTGTGTCTAGCATGGACTAAGTGTGAGGAAGTTAATGCTAGTGTTTCCAGTGGTAATGACGTGAGCGTAAGCAGGAAAAGCTTACCTCCTCTAGTTTTATGTAGACTACATGAATAACCCGGTTTCGTTATTAACACAAAAAATGGTTTCCTCGTTGTTATCAACTAATTGATTTCCTTTTCTTATTTATTTTTATTAAAGGAAAAAATAGTCGTGAATTGATTTCTCTGGTGAAGTTTGCCTTACTTCTCTCGTGTCCGTGGTGTGACGGAAACTGAAATCGAATAACCCCGTTTATGAAGTGTATATATAGTCTATAGATAAAAGATGAATAACCCAGTTTCTTTTCTAACACGATTTCCTTAACTAACACAATTTCCTTAATTAAGTTTACAAAAGTACAAAAGATAACATGATTAATGTGAATCTTTTTCCTTAATTAGTTTGTAAAAAGTTACACGATTTTCAATGAGAAAAATTTACAAAAATTTGACGGACGTATTGTCCACTCGTGACGGTGTTACTAACGTACAGTTAAGTATTGGTGTAAACATGGTTAACAAAATTATTTAGGATGAAACTCTAACAAAAGTGTTGTTCACCTTCTTTTTTGTAGACGGTGTTACTAACAAACCGTTATGTACTTGATGTAAACAAAGTGTAACCTAATTTTTAATATTGCAATCAATAGAGTTATGCCAAATGTCCTCACCATAGCTTCTACATTAGAAAAGGCCTATTTCGACCAATAAGAAGCGAGGGTTTCATCACTGTTCAACGTGAGAGCGAATTTGGCCAAGACCTTTAAGAGGGAAGATATGTGTTACCTTAATCCTTTTATATGTAAAGGTGGAGGATCCACTCACAACGTTATTCTCACACTATCGCACACTTTGAGCGCAATTTTTTGTTTTAAATAAAAACTAAATGGTAACGGATTTGAAGTTAATATTTTGAGGATATATTCCTATGATAAAGCTCTAGATACCTACCACAAATGAGTGCATTCCAAAATACTAAACCTCACTATCTACCAATCTTAATAATTCCAATAGTTGGAACTCCGTCGATTTTCAGGGGATGTTTTCAAAATAGTAGATTGTGGTTTATACGTCTTGGATTATGCTCATTTTTAGTAAGAATGTGGAGCTCTATAAGAGGAACTTATTCTCAATATATTAGCTTCAAATCGGTTACTGAATAAGTTTTATCAAAAAATAGTGTATGAAGTGTGAGAATAACAGTGTGAGTGAACCCACCCTCACATGTAAATATAAATGTACATGAATTTTTTTAATATTTTTGGTATTTTCCATTGTCATTGTTATAGTAAACAAATCAAGATTACATAGACACTAAATACGTCAAAATCCGAATCGTGATAAAAACAAAAGAAGAAGAAGAGATCGACGACTAAATCACAATAAAGGATTATCTTAAGGTTATATAATATATACATCAATTTCCTATAGAAGCTATTTTTTTAAAGGTGTTTTAAACGTGTGGAACGCGTTCTAATGTTTTTAAAATTGGATTGCTTAACACCAACGATGCGAGCCGTGGAATAATAACTTCAAAACGTCATAGAATAATAACCAAGAGGATAACCAAATTAAATAATATGAAAAATACCGTAGCAGCCAAGAATAACAGAGAACTCAATCAGTCTCCTTCTTAAGCAACCCATAAATATGGCTCATAGCAAAGCTGATCTTTAAGCCTGTAAAAATTAAACTACTCAAAACAAAAGAGAAGAAATCCTAATGGTATGATAATGATATAACCTATTCAATATTGGTATCTATAAAGATTAAGTAATTATTTGCAAATTGAAGATGAGTGAATAAGGTTTCATTAGGAGAAACCTGAAACCACGTGGTGAGCCTTTTTGTTGAGCAATTTTAATCATTTGAGTTAAGATTTCATCAATAACCAAAAAGGGTGACGACGGATCACCTTGTCGAATGCTAGTATTACTTTTGAAATACCATTTAAAATTACCTTCTTTTTTTGTAATAAGAAGAGAAGATATATTGAAGAACGAGGAATATACAAGAGTTCTACCAGAGGTAGATTATAAGAAAGCAAAAATTACACTAATTTCAAACAAAAATAGCATCCCGGGTATTTAGGACTGAGCTGGCAAAGTTTAGATGAACCATTCTTCCTGCAGCACTAGCCCAAGCTAAAATTAAGTTTTTCACTTCCATTCCCAAATCAGCTTCAGTCTTGAAAGTATAATTTGACTCAAAAGTGCGTTTATTTCTTTCCATCCAGATTGTGTAGACCACTGCAGCCGGAATGTGAGTCCAAATAAAATTCCCTGAGTCTGAAAATTGTTTATGATACCAACTGCAGGCTAACATCCTCATACTTCTCGGTACAACCCAAAACCAGCAAGAATTAGGAAAAAACATGGACCAAATCTTATGTGCTATTTTGCAGTGAAGGAAAGTATGATTTTATGATTCTGTGTCATCACCACATAGATCACACGAATTTTAAATGTCAATACCTTTTATCTGCATGATATATCAATGCTGAAAACCTAAATTGCTTAATACGATACTGAATCCACCTTCTCTGTCAAGCTCAGAAGTTTATCTTATCCAAAGCTTCATCAATAAAATTCCAATTAACGTTATCGAAAGACTTTCTAAATTCAACTTTGCATAGCAATACCTAACTTACCACTCATTCTTCTCGCGTCAATAAACTCATTAGTTATTTGCACGCCATGAAGAGCCTAAGGTTTCTTAACAAAAGGAGATTGTTGATAAGATATATATTTAAGATTTAGAACTTATGATAGGATTTCAACTCTTTAATTTCTATTTCTTAATGAACTTGAGATGTTTTCCACTCTTTTTAATAATTTTAAATATCTATTTAGTGTGTATGTATTTTCTTACTTTTTATATCTCGTAAGTCTCTGTAATCGTATCATGTCTTAAATGTGTCCCTATGTCCATGTCCCTGCAACCTTTGATGAGGATGTTTCTAAATACTCGAAAACAACTACCCATTGTGTTTTTTTTTCCAGCATTATTGTTGTAAATAACCAGTGCAATGGATGCTTATTATGCATCTTAAGAACAAAACGTTAATCACAAGACTATCGTGATGTAACCTTCATTATAGAATATGATATAATTTATCTAGAGCAATTTTCTTTTTATAAGGATGAATATGACCAATAGATTGCCACATGGCATGGTGGTGGGTCACAGACATGTGCTTAGATATGGGTCTATATATGAGGTGGAGGCTGGATACTAATTTTTTAAGTTGGTGGGTGTGGGCCGTAAATATTACACAATCAAATATATGTTTGTGATGAAAAAAATCAGCCACATAAGAGAAAGATCAAAAAAGATTTATGTACATAAAATCAATTCCTTGGCTCTCATTGATTTCCCTTTTTCTTTTAGAATCAATTTCTTTTGTTATATAATCTCTCTATCCAAAAACCATTCTCTACTCTATTTTCATCGTATCTTTCTCTCAACTCTCAACTCCTCACACTTAAGTCTCTTACCACATAAATCCTTTATTCTGATAATAATTATGGATTACGCTATGTATGATCAACAAAATATTCAACAATTTCTTCTTTACTTAGCAGAAGATGAAACAAATGAATTAGCCTATCAACCTACAAACAATAATTGGCAACTGATTACACCACCACCACCACCACCTCCAGCTCCTACTACAACCAGATTTATCCCAAAGGTCTTACATTACAGTTTTATTCTTTACTTATACACTCTTATTTCATTCGGTTCAACATCAGAAACATGATATGCTTGGCGCAGTTTCTATTACATCATACCATATTAGTTTCATATTTTGAGTTAACATATTTTTTTGGTCAACTAAGCTTCAAAGTTTAAAAAATGTTCTTCTTGCAATGTTAAGATGATTTTTTGTTTTTTTCTATATGTTGTTGTCCTAAGTGTAGCAAATGACTTTGTGGGAGAAAAATATTTTAATTGTAGGTTCGGAAATGCAAGAGATTGCTTAGTTATTTCAAACTATTAATTTGAGTTTCTAACTTTTTTAAGAAAAAGGTTAACTACAACCGATCGTACCTAAAATATGTGGCTAAAAACTTATTCTATAGTAGTAGTTGTTGTTTAAGAAATTGGGGAAGGAAAAGTTGGAGGGAAATGTTGTTGAAAATCAAGTTTCGTTATTTAAATCTGGAAGAAGATGATAGTCTTTAAATGCATATGAAAGCATTACAAAAAGAAAATGAATTTGTGCCATAAACAAAGAAAAAGAAAAAGAAAAAGAAAAAAAGAGTAATAAATCCTCGTGCTTCAAGTAGTCAAGAGAGGCCGGGCTATTTGTTCTTGTTGGGGGTTATCTTTTGTTTGTTTGTCATGGAATTATCTTTTGTTTGTTTGTTGTTTCGGTATTTGATAATCCTAATGTATTCTCATAAAGCTCTCTTGATATGTCTATTTTGTTATATGTGACACTTAGATAAGTTTTTCAATCATCCCGAACAAAATTTTAAAAGTTAAATTATAAAAAGTTTAGCATGTTAGTTGCAAGTGGTTAAATCGAAATATCGCTAATTGCCTACAAGAGTTTGTGTATCAAAAGAAATAATTTGTCTCATAATTTTATTGTTTAGTCATGAAAATATTCGGTGACAGAACTAATGGTGGCAAGGTGCTCCAGCCACCCCCAAAATTCTAAAACCTGTTAAAAAAAATTATTTTCGAGTAACATTTTCCAGAAAAGAAATATGTAAATCTTCTGAAAATTTTAACATATAGTCGGTCCTACTGACTTAGATTCCATCGTCCGGAACACTCACTTATTTTATGATTTAGTTTTATACATTCAGGTAATATCAAGCAAGCATACACGTAGTTTAATATTAAGGGTGAAATAGAAGGAAAATGATTAAATAATTCCACGACTGTGTCTCGATACAAATCCGTTTGGGAATTTGTAAACTGCTTGTTTTGGATAGACGCAATTGACACTAGTCATATTGTTCAAAGGCTTCCGGTAGCTAGTAACTAGTATGGCCATTAAGGCAATGACGTGGTGAACGTTGCTTTTGGTCAATGATTTGGACCACCTAAAATCCCGTTCCAAATTTGTTTGTATCTGGTGCAAACATTTCCGTAGATGTGCATTGTGCAGTCCTTTAAGATTTTTTTCTTTGGCTATTTGGTGCAGGACCTGTGTTTCCATAGCAAACATGTTCCCAAGCAAATTTAAGTCCCCATTTCTTCCTGAGATCTGTTAGAACTTTCTCTTCTGGTTTCATCAATTTTGGGGTGGCTTGAAACATTTTGTTTCTCTTCTTTTTCTTGATGAGAAGTATGATTTTTCCTACTTCTTCTAGACTTATTAATCCTAGTGATTATTTCGGGACTCCATGAAATTCAAATATACAGAATTCTCGTTTCTTAAAATTGCACTACATCATACTATGAGACTCATAATAGCCACCAGTTATTGCTCTGATATCTAAGCACTGCTGCATCCATGTGAAACATAAATACTGCATCCAAACAAACACGCTCTTGTTTATTTTTATGTTCGGCCTATAGCAACTAGTGTGCATTTTTATGTTCGAAAAAAAGGAACCAGAGATCACTTCTCGTATATACGTTGTTTAGAAGACAATCTTGCTTTTAAAGAAATGAAAAAATGAAATAGAAGGTCACAGCGAAAATTTGCTCTCTTTAATATTTATGTCGTATTTTTTTTGGAAGGTGCCATTGCCCATGTTCCGGAAAGATACAAACTTTAGAACTCAAAAATTTACTCTCTTCCAAATTAAAGTGGATTATATGTATAGTTAGATTAAAAATAAAAATTTGAGTTTGTTAATTACGTTGATGTAGGTGCCGTTCTTCGGTGGGATGTTAACAGAGTCATTTGAAGACGTCAAAGATTTCAGCAGCATTATCGCTACTCGTATTCGATCCATTGCTGCTGCTGCTCGAAAAGCGAAGGTCCTGAGATACAAAGAGAAGAAGAAAAGAAGAAATTTCATGAAAAGAATTAGGTATCCATCAAGGAAAGCATATGCCGAGATAAGACCTAGAATTAGAGGGCGGTTTATTAAAGTTCCGTCCCCGAATCACCCCATTGTTGATCACACCGAACTTTCAAGTTAACGGGTTCGTACATATACCAGACTTAGGATGGAGTTGGTGTAATGGTTGTGAGTCTTGTGACATATAAACTTACTTTGCGTTGTGGACTTGTAACCGGCAAGTTCGAGAGGTGTTACCACTTGTTCTTCTTTGGTTTAATAATAATATAGAGTTGGTGCGCTCTAATTTGTACTTGTGCTATCCATTCCAAATATCTAAAATGTGATCAAGAAAATGAAGTTTCGGTAAAAAAAAATTTATGAGGTTTCATTAAAGCTCCCATTCAGGGAAATCAGGGACACCAATGGGAGCTCATAATCTCTAATACTATCTCACTCGTCCTTCAAGTCTTCGTTGGTCTTTGTGACTATATTCTACTTAATCGGGTAACTAAGATGAGCTTAAACCATCGGGTGTGTTTGCACAATCAAAAGAAAATGAAAATGAAAATGAAATTGCTATATCACCAATTTTGAATCATTTTGGAAGGTTTTGAAAACTCTCTGTCGTGCATCAAATGAAACTGACGTTCCAATGGATAATGGATAATGGATAATGGATAATACTCTACTTGCTCAAAAGATACCATACGGAAGCCAAGGTTTGAGTGGAATACGATAGGATGGGATAAGTCATCAAATGAACCCAAATGAAGTTCTACACAGCTTTGTAAGCCACTCTTTGAAGTTAAGGTCTTTGTGTTACTGTCCACAAGAAAAGATGTACGTGATTTCTTTTTCTATTTGGAGGAACACACATGTTGATACTAAAGTTCCTTAACACCACTTAGACCTGACTATATGACTACGATACAGAAACTAAAGTGCTAGCTATGAGCTTAGATCGATTGTGATTCATGAAGCTTGTGGCTGCTGAGGGTGGTCTGCATTAGAAAAAATATTGTAAAAACGATGAAATAAATCAAGAAAACCCAACTTCTTTTCCAGTCAAGGCGAACTAATCATCTATTATTTGTTACTGTATACCAGATACTGATGTGTATAGAGATGATCATAACGGTAAGTGAAACTGAGGTTACTCCGACAGCAAGTGTCCTGACGACCAAATTTGCTGGTGAAAATGTATTCATACTTTCCATGTGGTTGTTAGAAAAGGATACGGAGGATCCTTTTGGGCCTACAGGATTAAAGAGTTACAATCCTGTAAAGAAAAAAAGGGAAAAAAGAGTTATGCTTTTTTGGTTTTTTAAAATAGAACTAGGTATCACCAACCTCTTATTTTAGACTTAAGTGTATATACCTTATTTCTATGTGACAATACATTAAATAAGATTACAACTTAGTTAGTGTGTCCAAAAATTTTAAAAAGACTACAACTTAGTCAACTATACGATAAATAACTTATATCATTTCATGGTACCCAAACTTCCATAATTAACACCAGTAAACACCTAATAACATTAATGCTAAAAGAATCAGTTTATATTTAGGCACACAGTTCCAACAAAAATATATCTCGAAAAAAAACCAATCACTTGATTTAATTTCATCAATATTAATCTCTGGTTAGTTCTAAAACCAATCATCGTTACTGAAGAGACCGAAACAGAGAAATCAAAAGAACATACGGAGCATGTTGAAAACTATAAATTAGTTTAGTTTAATATGTAATATGTAATGGTCATAACGATGAGAGAGAAAAAATGAAATGAACTTTTTCTCTATCAAACATATTTCAATATACTTACGGAATGATACAGAACAAAAATGCTCAAACTGGGTCAATTTCATGAAAATTAAATTGTTAGTGCTTTACTTTGAAAGCACAGTATTGTAGTATTTTTTAGCAAAACAGGTGTATTTATCTAACATGTGATTGTGAACCTAATCTGGTCAAGCTAACGCGAGACTATAAAAAGGACATGTAGTACAGTGCAAGGACTACAACAACATGATACTAATGCATCAACATATCTAAGCCCAGTTAAGAATTAACATACAGGGAACTAAAATTGCATGCCCTACTTCAAAGCCGTCTGACATCCTACAGTTTATAGTTCATGCTTGATAAATGTCATTACAAATACAGATGCACATACACACCAAAACATCAGAAATGGAGATTTGGAGACACTGGAAAATTCAACTATTGCCAAAAAGAAATTTAAAGCAAAAGATAGATGAATAAATAAGCAATACAATCATGACAGAATATTAAGCATATGATGAGAATAACATCATTAGATTTGTCCGTCAAATTTCATTGTAATACTTCTTTTTGTTATTCAAGTATTCAGTTTTCAATTGAGGGTAATTTAATTGCATAATGCTGTTTGGGAGTGATTTAATTGTATTTTGAAATGTGTTATAGAATTGAATGAACTAACGCAAGGAAATCAAAGGAGAACTTCAACCCTATCGAGAGCGGGCCTTTATCACTGCCATCAGGAATCCAGTACAACCTAGTATCTTCTTGCTTTAAGGGTTATTAAAACTTATTTAGTTTTTAAGGTTTTTTCTTATCTGAACATGCAGCACTTGACACTCTTTAAATAACTACACCTAAAAAATAGTCACTACAGTTGCAAATATGTCTAAAAGAAAAAAAGAAATCATACATAATAGGAGAATAACTCACTTCTTTGTCCCAACAGTACATCAAAACCTGACTAAAAGAACGATCGTCTGAGACTAATCCCAGTTTGGAATCCTCCTCAAAGTCCCTTTTATTCATATAATAAAATTCAATAAGAATGATCTCGAAAGTATAATGCTAAATTTCAAAGAAAAGAAAGAAAAAAAAAAAAAAAATACTTTGAAAATCGTTTGCACAAACCATCGAAAGATTAATTTCCCTCTAGTTCCCTGTCTAATTTGAATCCCATAAAGATAATGATGAAATTACTGCACATACCTCTTTAACTTATACATCATGAAATTTGGCTTCAAAGGAAGAAAGTAGTTCAGGAGCAAGAGAAGCACGTAACAGCAATCATGACAGCCATGATTTTAAGTTTTGTCAGATCAAACCTTTAACCACTGGGTTCTTGAAAAATTCCAATATGAGCACCTCGTCGAGACGTTTATGCCTGCAATACTTAATTCACGAAAACATAAATTCAAACCAATAAGACTTAACAACACTGTGAGATATACATATTTAATTCATAGATCATTGAACAATGCGGTATACATGTCTGATTCGGGTAATTTATAATTAAACTGAATGCTAAAATAGAGGTAATAGTTAATCAGAAAACATCATCAATGATTAATCACCTGCCCATCTCATCAATAAATGGACTAAGTCTCCATTTTCATTCATGAGGTGTAATGTTGTTTGAACTGTCAAATATTTTTTTGACTCAAAATACATAAAGATGAATAACTACTCGTATATCTTTGCGAACTTAAATTGTTCCAAACATATGCTTAGAGAGTCATTGTTGAGTTCTGCCCGAACCACAAAGAGTTGTACTTAGGCAAAATTTTCTTTCTAATCATGGTTGAAAATGATTTGAAAGATACATTTCCAACATAATCAATTGAAGTCCAGTTCCAATCAACTCCCAAAAATAGGTAAAAGCAATTTAGTATATCAGCCTGCTCAATTTGGAATTTGAACATACCAACTGCCATTGGTTAAAAGAGAACAAAATTACTTAGACCGTCAATGATCTTCACATGTTATTGTTAATTTACTGAAGATAATATTGTTTGTGAATTTATGATACTCCTTATCATGAAAATGCATAGTATAAGACCATTAATCAATGATGCGGTGTATTTTATGAAATACATGCCGATATGAAAAAAAATAATGAAATACTGTTTCTTCTTATCACCTAAAGATTGGTACACATGCTTCAAAGAATTATGTCAGTTTTAAAGAAAGAGTGCAAATTACTGCATACTTAAAAGTGTATATGATAGCACTTTGTTTTGAACAATAAATCATATTCCATCAACAAATTAATAGAGACAGGTGTTAAAAGGCTTGACAGAAATGATATGACAACATATAACCAACAAAAAAACTCATTGAGTAATATGATTCTGTGTAAAAATCTGCAAAAACTCATTAACAAAATTGCATACGAAAAAAAATTATCCTTATAAAAGAGTAAATCAATAATCTCAAATAAAAAAAGAAGAATTAAAAGCCCTATATAGGTACATATTCATACCTACTGTAGTGCATTCACGTTCAACCAAAATAAGAAAGCAGTAATATATGCTGATTAAAAAACGACATGAAAACAACCATAAAGTTTAACGTAAAATGTAGTATATATGGCATTACCTTTTAATTCTACATTAGTTTTTGAGGTTACAATAAACCTTTCTTTCGGATATTTTGGATCTTCCCATACTTTCTTCCAACACTAATAAAAAAAGTTAAGGTACTGTGAATATGTACCCGAATTGAAACAGTTAGTCCATACAACCCAACTCAACTTTTTATCTTTGCGCATGAGCTTTTTTTACGGCTATAAAATACTCGATAGTATTAAAAGGAATGTCTAAAATTTAGCTAAGAATTAAGAAACACAATAAATAATTATACAATCTTGTATTAATTTCTTAAATATATTTAAATCTTCAAAAAGAAAATGCATAATATAAATGTAAATATTGTCTCAGTAAGTAATCATAAACAATCTAATATACTTAAAGTAATTGGTTCTAATTCTTTAGATTATATTTCCATACACTTTATTGTATTTATATATAGAAAGAGAAAATAATTATATATATAGTTCCATCGATACTAATTGATCCCAGATTATAGTGCAACAGTTTGTCTCCCTAATTCCGTGTCCAGGGACCTGTCAGAAACCTTGCAATTCCCAAATTAACATTCGGTTATGTGTTTTATAAGTAAAAGGTGATTTTGGATGCTCCTCTTTTGTAAAAGGTGCATTAGAACGTTGTACCAATTTTCCTTCACTTTCTCTACGATGTTGTTGAGCTTCTCTTTCATGTCGTCTTTGTTTCTGCATCATCCTTTTATCACTAAGGTTTTCCCTTGGTACTTGGCATAATAAATATCGACCATCTTATTAGTTTTTGTTGGAAATTTCCAAAATGCATACATTATTTTTGCCGCTACAATGGGGTCTAGGGGGCAGCGTCCCTTAGCAGAGTGCGAGCCAACGCTTCCTAGAAGTTTTTGCTTTTAGTTTGAAAACCTAATTCAAAATCCTTTGAATTTTGAATAGAAGTGTCTCTGCCGATAACTACCATTGATACCTTTTGAAGGTGTCGTTTGGTGATGAATAGACATCTCCAAAAGACATGAAATCCTTATAAAAGTGATTTTTTCTCCTAAAACACATCAAACATTATTAAACAGTGTGTTCTTGGTCGAGTCAAGGAAGTACAATCGTAGAATTCGATTACGGTGTTAGGATTTCATTGATTCCTGAAGGAATAATTCGAGTGACATGTTGTACTCGCCAATTAATTGGGAAAGGTCAAATTATTGTCGTTATTGTCTAAAAGAATCGAAAGATCCTTTAAGTCAAGGGTACACCATTCTTCTATTTGTTTTTCATCCTCTGGTTTTAACTCAATTTTCCAACTGTTTTCTCAACATCAGGTTGTCCTAAGAAATTTTCTATCATGGGTGGTCTCATATTTGTTTAAGAATTCTCTTTTATTAGTTTTTCAAACATCATTGTTGGCGCAGTTATTTGTTTAAGAATTCTCTTTTATTAGTTTTTCAAACATCATTGTTGGCGCAGTTATTTTCCGTCATGAGCGCTCTCATATTTGTGCAATGATTTTCTTTTTCACTCCGAATCTTTTCTTCTTTGGTTTGCACTTGATCTTTGGATTTATTTTATTTTAAAATTCTTGTAGCTCTTACATGTTACTTAGCCGATAAATTAACAGTGTTGATGAAAAATGAATGGCTTGAATGAATTAGTTTGTGTATTGGAGTCTTTCTGTTGCAGACACTTAACGGGGGTTAAACCAAAATGTCTCACCATTTCCATAACCTTGTGAACAGTGTGTCACGAAGGCATTAAGTGTATCAAGGGGGCATCTTTAGTTCACGAAGGAATTACATCTATCGCATCGACTATGTGCTAGTTTCTGTTTTCTAACATATCCCGTAGAGGTAAGAATATGTGAATGATAGTACTCAAAGAAGCAGCAAGATGAAAATTACCCGTAGCAGCAGTAAAACGGTCTGACAGTTTAAAATATCAAAACCTTTAAAGTATCTTGTAGTTGGGAATAAAATGTATACAGCTCCAATCCGAAGCTCATGTCAATTGATGAATTTCCATATGTACATGACCTTCAGAAACATCTTGTTGGTTCCATAAAGCTATGGACACAGATAAAGATAAACAAAAAGGAAAACCTTAATTTTTTAATAAATTAAATCCTGCTACAGGATCTAGCCGGATAGCATTGGTAACCATGCATAAAAAATGTGGAGGCCAAGAGCATAAGTCTTCTTTCCTTGTGTTTACATGGAGTAGTTTAGACAACCATCTAAACTTGTTCAGTTGAAAATGGGTAGAGGTCAAATCTGTACTAAAACTTGGGAAACATAAAACCAACAGTGACTCGACCTTACTTGGTTGAGTCTCTTAAATCAGTAATTCAAACCAACACCTTCTCATTAACTCGCTGCAAAAAAGGAGCCATATAAGAGCTCAGACCTTGCTAGTGAAAAACTAAAATAAATTTTAAAACAAAAAATTAATCAACAAAATTCGAACAGGGTTGTATTCTTCACACTATTATACCTACTGTTATGTTCTTATCATATAGCCCACTATTATACCATTGCAGAAGATTAATTAACAAAACATAATTACAAAAATCCTATAATTTATTTTCACTTTTTTCAATGTTATGAATCAAGATTTGTACAAAGAGTTGATATTAGAATTAGAATGCTTTTAGTATTTCAATTCTTGAATAGTAATTTAACTGGAAAGGGTCTATGGCCAAGGCTTTTTATGTACTTGCAAATCCAAAATATCATTCGTGAGAGACAGTTCTAGCTAGTCAAAATGGATGAAACGCGAGCAGAAGCTGCTCACAGACTTTAACCTAGTGGTGTTTTTTTTAGTCTGTATGAGAACGTGGTATTTAAATCCGTGCTAGCATGTGATTTAATAATTCTATGGCAGAAACACATCATTTATTTCCAAAAAAAATTTATAAATAGAAAAACATGCAACTAATGGTTTTTGTTTATTACTCTTCGTTCTACACAAACAAAATAAAAATTCGAACTACTCAGGTTTGTACTTCGGCTGGACTGTACTTACTTTCATATTCAAAATGCAGGCATACAACACGATAGGAAACATCAATACATAAAATATGCCATATCAAGTACTTTAAAACACGGTTAAATATTGGGGATAGACCTGACGTGAATTGAACACGTACCTTCTGACATGGAGTCAAACGCGCTACCATTGCGCCACAGATCCATGGTTTAGATTGTTTGTCTTATAATGGGGCAGAAACAGGATTTACCTTCGGTTTTAGTCTTTCAACAGAAACAACGGGATTTCATGAATGGAAAACCATAATTTATGCAGTAACAATTGTAATGCACAACTGTATTCTTGTATCTTAATCTTCAAATGGGCAAAAAACTTTATGCAGTAATGGTTTTGACAAAAAAACAATTGCTCCACTAATGTAAGTAACCTGAAATGGAGCAGTTACCCATCTTTCAGTTGTGATTATATATGGCTGTTGTTTTAGAAACAAAGATGAGAGCATTACCAACCTTCACATATATATATGCTCTCTACTCTTTCCCAAAAGACTCAACACCAACCTCCACGTAGACGCATCGACTGCCCATCATACAGATCATTGTTACATCTTTATCCCTGACAAATTGAGGTTTAGTTAGTCAGCTAAGCATCGCTTTTGTTTATTCGGGAATGTAAGCCAATTTCTGTAACCAAGGTTACTTGACCAAGCATTCCAGTATCCCACGACAGTCATGGATGGACCCAGCAATTTTCCAACGCAAGGTCGACTAATAGCATTAGCGAGTTATCATTCCTAGGATGAAGCAAACATCTGAAGTAATGTCCTGCACATAGCAAGTTCGAGAATGAAGAAAAAGATCAATAAGAATCAGTGAATACTGTAATACAAGAAACCCACCCCTCAAACCCCATCAAAAACCTCAGAAAGTTTATAAAGTAAAGCCAGGAGAGAATAGACACTCTCAAGCACAATAACCTAACAGTGGACCTTATTCATTCCTTCTACACATTTATATTTATCCATTTGGCTCTGCGTAGAATTGGAAGTCGATTTGTATTGTCTTTTAATCCATATTTGAAATAGCACTTTGCTCAGACGAAAGAATACTCAAAACCATACGATTACATAAGAAGAACTTCAAAGTTGCAAACTCTGGTTGGAAGCCTGAGGACTACACATATTCCCTTATGCTGGAGCACACATATTCCATTACTTATAGTTTTCCAATTTTCTTGGGATTCTTTTTGTTCTCAACGATGTTTCTTAAAATAAGATACATCTATACAAATATCCAAATTCACCTGGTTTAGAGTATTCCAATCAACTCACTTTGAAGAGTATGTAACGAATTAAAAAAATTGGACAAAATTATGTAATAAGTGGCTGGTGGAACCTCCAATGTTTCAATGGAGTCTTGCACAACATTGGTCAAGCTCAAACAATTTCGAGGAGAGAAAATGCCAAACAAAGAAAGACATATCTGCATTTCTTACTATAGTTGTGACATGAACAAATTTCACAAACCTCACTCAATTTCATAGCCACCTATGGGGTCTAATTAGTAACAACTACATCTTTGGGTGGCTTCAAGTTCTGGTAACAGTTATCATTGGTTATAAGAAAAACCAAGCCTAAAAAATGCCACAAAAATTTATAAACTACATACCTAAATTAATCAGTGTGACTCTCAAGAAACATATATAAGGGAAAAGAATTTTGAAGTGTGCATAAAATCGATAGTGGAAAAAAACAACATAATACTACAAATAGAATAAGAGCCAATATATATATATATATATTACCTTAGTCGCTTGTTTCTCCTTCCCATGTTTATACAAAGAAAAATTTCTGCAACATGGAACAAATAAAGCGTAAGAGAAATAAAATTGATACAAAATGTTCTAGTATAAATATAGGGATTCAAATAAAGATACAGAGAGGAAAGAGAGTTACTGCAACATAATGCTAGGTTGCTAACTTCATAACCCAAAGGGACCCACCATGTAATGCTATACCTCTGCAAAAGGAAAAGATATTAATCCATTAAACAAAACCTGCAAATTAAAGCCATGAATATATAAAGATGATACAGGGGGTGTAATCATCATATAATTAAGAAAAGTGTGGTGACAGTTCTAGGGATGAGAACATTTGTTATGACATTAGGGTCTTAACCAAACAAAAGAAAGATAAAAGGAGACGGGTAATGAAGGTGCAGAAGCTCTTTGGTGATTTCCCTGCTAAAAGCAAGAATGTTACTTGCTAACAATCATTCAACGCTGATTTGTAAATTAATCCCAACCGTAAGAACTGAAGATGAATGATGCATGAATACGTGGAGTACGGATCCAGTATCTCAAACAAAAATAATCAAATAATTTGCTTAAGCCAACAAATATACAACCTTTATTCAATGCTAAAGAGGTTAATAAGTATAAATCATCTTTCCGGTTTCATGTTTACACCATCTATTTTTTAATCTAATAACTTTTGAAAGATTGAAAGATTTTTTTAATCTAATAACTTTGTGAGGACAAAAGAAAATGGCTTTAAATAACACGAACTGCAGAGTAAACCTCTCGCATACAATGCTAACACCCATAAAATTGCTTCTAAGCTATCCGTCACTTCAACTTCAAAGATAAGAGGTACATAGGCCCCACAGAAGTCATGCCTGTAGTCTTACTCATGCCATTGCAAAATATGATCTAGAGACGAATCCCAAAGGTATATATATAATTTCAAACTATTGGGACAACAGCACATTACACACATCTTAGTAGTATGTATAATAACATGTGTTAGAAAAATATAAAAAGAAGGTGGTGGTGGCCAATAGCTATTTCAGAGAAATGGTTATTCAAATCAACAAATGAAATCGACATATATTTTCAGCAAGTAGCAAGCAAGAGTTTCTCTTAAATCCATCGTAAATTACCGGGTGAAACTGAACAACCGGTGAATAGTTGGGTCATTTGTTGTGGCTCTAAAGTAGATTACCTGACGTAATATTACCGCATTGTTATTTCCGACTGAGTAGATAAATTGTTTTATAAGCTCAAGCAATTCCTAGAAATTTATTTTTTTAATTTTCAAGATTATTTAGTAAAAATTGTCATGAGAAGACCATCCTTGAAAAATTTTGAAGGCCGCTTTTGTCAATAATATCAAAGACGGCGTTAGAATGCCGGATGTAGCAAAAACCCTAAAAAAAAGACCGCATTTTTTTATAAGAAATATAACATCAGCGAATGTAAGAGTATCATCAGTGTTGACGGATAAAAAAGAAAACTGTATCTGCATGAAATCAGGACACATTAAGGAAAGGTCCCTGGACAAACCCACCCTTAAGAAGCACCTCTGCAATCCCAAGCAGAGACAAATGTACCTCCCAATCTCCTCCATCCCCACATGTAGCTAGGTCCAACTACAAAGAAAATGGAAGTACAAAGAGAAAAATAAAGTTAAAGCCGAACTATTCCACTGATGAGCAAAAGAAACAACCAAACTGCTACAACATAAATCTATAACATAGCGAGACGATATGGGTCTTTACAATTATAACGGATCCCCCATATCAGGAAGATGAGGAACCGAAACTTTTGAGAAACTTTCCTTTACCCTGATACTCACTTGCCATGTTACCCTAACGGAACCCATAAAAATAGGATTAGCGGATCAAAAAAATCGAATAACTAATAAATTGAAAATTGTGACTACACAAACATGAGTAAAGCTAATTTTGTCTGAACAGTAACACAAATAACAACTGAATGCTAGCATTTTAAACTCATGGAACACGCATTTTAAACTCATAAACTGAATGATGAACCCAGAGTTTGTCCCGAACGCGATCTTTCTACGTTCTTCAAGGATAGTTGGCACACCCACTGTAGATTCTTATTCCATTCAGAGGTGTTCAAGGTGCTTTACCTGGAGAAAAGAAAGTGATCAAAACTACGTAATTAATCACTATGAGTTTGTGACGCTAATGGTAGCAGAGAGAGCCTGCTCCAGCGACTGTGTCGACAGAATTAGGGTGAGTAGCGGCAAACACAGCTGCTCTCTATAAGTGGTCCAAGTTCAGCCAGTTCTCTGTAAAATAATATGGAGAAACCAACGGAAGTTAGCTTAGTGCAACATACTATTCTCCAAATATTAACCAACTTAACGAAAGAAACACAATTCAGCTGATATTCACCAAAAATTTAAGAAACATTGACATTTGTGCAACATTGAAACACTTGCTAGTTAGATCAAGAATCCTGAATCCAAGAGAGATCACCATTTGAATGCATTGTTGTCGGCTCAGATTTAAGAATCCATACATGCCACGAAGCTCAGGGACATTCTACCATATTATTGTCTCATACCTATTTGTTTGCCGTATTCCATGAAACTGGAGGTTTGCGATTAGCTGACAACTCCACTAAACTAAAAGTGAAGGGAATACCAATGTAACTTACTGGTCACACTATTACAGTGGCCATGCTTAGGTTTTATATAGCACCTAACTTTAATATCATGAAGTTAAGAATGTATAACACATTGTCACTCCAGCATATGAGTAGAGTGAAAAGAACTTATGCATGGCTACCCTAAGGCATCCATATCAGGTACTGGCTTAAAACATATAAAATTATCAATAAAGAATCCATACTCTAAGAACAAAGCAACAAAGCTCATCAACTCATGAACCCATGAGAAGGAACCTGTAGAAATTCATTCAGAATATAGAAACTCAGTTTATATGCCATTGTCCCAGGGTTGTTAACCAATCTACAAAAACATAATTTAATTACCCAAAAATTTACAAAAATTCATTAACAAAATTGCAGAAACAAACAAATTAAATAAAAAAGAACATCAATTGACCACATAAAAAAGAACAACTCAATAATTCGACAAAAACCCTAGATAGCAAATAAAAATTTGAAAAAAACCCAAATATATGAAACCCTAGGTTTTAACTTGTATTACTGATCGGTCAAAGAATTGAAAGTAGCTCCGAAATCTCTTCTTACCTAGGATATCCCTCAAGTTCCACTGAGATCAACAAAAAGAAGATGAAGGTGACGCAAGCACTTGCTCAAGAAGGAGAAGTATATGAAGGTAAAGATTGTGGTGGCGGTGTAGGTAATGTTGTATGAGAAGATGTGAAGAACCAAAGAATAAACCTCTCTCCGCAACTCGGTAGAGGAAAAGAATGGAGAAGGAAAACTGTTTTTGTTATATCATTGATTAAACGTCATCCCCCCATATTTCGTTAACCCATATCGACCCACCTAACAATACCGTAAGTTTCCCAGCCGTCCATTGAAAAACTCCATCCGGAGCTTCACGACCGCCGGATTGGGGTCCTCATCAAACGACGTCCGTCTGATAGCCCTAGCTATCATGGAGACAAAGGTCATACCTTTTTATAACAATGATTTTATTTCTTAATTTATATATGGAATTCGTTCCATTTACAACTCGGAAGGATTATCGTCTGGCAGGAAATTAGTTGGAAGCCTAGCAACAAGCTGAGCTCCAACCCCTTTTTGAATAACCGCTCCTAATCTATGAAAAAATTATTCGCCAGCCCGCACATTAGCATCATGACTAGCTATATAATTACGCAAGCGCTTCAGAAAATCCGTGGTATCGTCACCAAACTCTCCTAAGGCGGTGAAGGCAAGTATCCCAAAACCATAACCTTGTGTCGTGCACTTCTCCAAATATTTGGAATCCTTCCGAGAAACAGCATTCTTGATAGCAAGGCCCGGAGCAAAAGTACGCACCCCACCTCTAGTAAAGGGTGAAACTCCAGTCACGTCAAAGCACATGTCCCGTCCATTGTCCCAGTTATGAACAAGAATATCAGCTGGTCTCAAAGCAGTGTCATTACAGGACAGAAACCCCAAGTCAACCTCCTTCCTTGCTGGCACACCCGCCCGATAACATATGTCAGCAATAGTATCCCGCACCGAATCATGTCTAAACTTAAGACCAACCTCATTTGAACAATGTAAGGCATGATCCCCAAAGACATCCATCTCCCTTTTGCAGAAAGGGCAAGAACCATCCATCTCAAAAAGGGGATCCCAAGCCTATATCGGAGAATTGCATTGAACTGCCTAGATCCAATATGTTGCTTGAGCCCCGAAATAGGAATTCCTATTAGAAAATCCCAAGCATGTTTTGTTTGATTACGTTGCCAAACCAAAGAATCACACTCCGTCAAAACATAGCTATTTGGTAGGTCCTTCTTAATTGCATCAAAATAGATATTTGCCAGGGAGTTCATGGAAAGAGTGGCAAAACTACTAGAGCAAAGGGAAGAAACAATACCAAGAAGGGAGTTGAAAGAGTCAATGGCTTGCTAAAGAGAAGAACCACAACCACTGATATCGGTGCTTCTCAAAATGGAGGTCTGCAGGTCTTGGGTCTGCAAATTATAGGCAAGGAAACAATAGTGTTTGGTGTCTTGCATAGTATACACACCCAAACCACCATGCTTGAAGGGAAGGGTAGAGAGTCTCTGCTGAAGAAGCCCATAACCAGGCTCATCCCCTATAATAATATGCCTAAGAAATTGAAACAAACGTGAGTCAAACAAGTCTTGAGCTCCCTGTAAAAACTCTGGTTTGGTAGTCCGAAGCGCAAAATAAAGCCGCGATACCCCCGTGCAATTCCTAAACAAGAGCAATTCACATTGAGGGTCTTCGAGCTTCTCTACAGCATTATAAGAGCCATAATCTTGCTCTCTCTACTGACAACCAGATCCTTGTTAAATTGAGCATCAAGACTAACTGGACCCCCCAAAAGTTTCACACCCTTAGTCGGCCTGCTAATGTTGGGCGGGAAAACACCTGTAACCAAAGCTCTGGGATCAGGGGAAGTCCAAAACACCTCAGTCTTCGCTACATTCAGATGTAATCCCATTTCCGCCCCTTCATCTTGTATAATCTTCAAAGCCTTTGCCACCATCAACGTGTCACCTATCAAGGTGTCATCATCAAGGTACCAGGCTTGCATCTCAAGAGTACATTACGCCTCAATTCTCTTGATCAAAGGATGAAGTGTGAGAGCAAACAATAATGGTCCTAAAGGATCACCCTGCTGCACACCTTGGGAAGATGAGAGAACATGATCCATATAATATAACCGAGCAGGAGAGGCGTAACAAAATTCTACCCAACAAGAAATCGAAGGGCACATCTTACGTATCTCAGATAACTTAGTCGTGCGGTCAATGAGGTTGAACGTATTCGTAAAATCCACAAGCAACAAGGATAGATTATCCGAGTCCCCCTTCTCCTCGAGCATACGATTAACATCATGCAGAATAGCTTCGCCCCCACATTTAACACCAACTCCAAACTGGTAATCTCCCAAATATACATTAATCTCCTTACCAACATGAGAAGCCGCACATTTGGAGACAAGCCTTTTCCAAATTGTGCCAACGGAAATGGGCCATAACCCTCTCCACCAGGATTAACCAAGGGAGTGAGGGGAGCACTAGCAACGAACTCCCCCAACGCAGGTGGACATAGGCCAGCAAGCCAAAGGTTAACCACAGCTATTATAGATGCAATAAGTTCTTCCGAAATAGAGGACGCAGAGCCACTAAGAGCGTCCAAAAGATGTTGTGCCATAAGACCATCTCTCCCGCAAGAAGTTCCTTTTGGAAAACTTCTTAACCTGCCTATAACGAGGTCCGGAGTTGCCACCATAGCTGCCTGAGTAGACAGAGGAGGCGGTAACACAGGGGGGGAACTGGGGTGCTTGTTTCAAAGCTCATGCACAGTGTCATCACAATTGGGCGCCACCCCACTGGAAGTTAGGATACGGATGGCAGCCGCATATAATCCAGCACGGATCTTGCCTCTACATAGCCGTAAGTTAGTGGCCTCCTGGCTCTCGGGTTTTTTTTTCTTTTTCTTCTCCAAAAAACTCTGCCACATCACATGTTCCTCCATCACTTTCTGTATCAAAAGCATACAACCATTCACTCTGTCCCATTGATACAGAGAATGATTAATGGACTTGACTTGTAGCTTTTTTCTGTTGGCAGCCTTCTCTTCTTGGCTACTCTGAGGGATGTAAGTGTGTAGTGTACAAATTGGGAAGAGCAGGAGTTGGATCCAAGAAGCTTGCTCCGTAGGCAAGGCAATCACTTTCTGAAGCACATCCCTGAAGGTACGAGAAAAACGCAACCTGCATTTAGATGGGATGCAAGAAACAGTCGGAATTTGAGCCCGAAAAACTGTATTTAGCAGCTCCAAACTCACCGTAGGTAAGGCATCATCAGCGCTGTTAGTCGCAACACAGGTGGTAGAACAAACCGGGGCAGTTAGACCATGTATGAGACACACAAGACTCGAAACATTCGAAGGTGCAGGCACTACAGAACCCTGATGATCCTTGCATTTCTTGTCCCAGGCGTTGATGTGCATGCACTGAGATCATAACCAACTCTTCAGCTGCAGCGAAACAGCTTCCTAATCCTTAAAGACAGCTGCATCATTTCGAATTCTCTCTCGGCATCTGTCTATCCTTTCTGTACCTTTGTAGTACTGGTTCTTCAAGTGATTAAACAGTGAAGCTTTTAAAAGTCCTCTCCCACCAACACCATTCCTGCACCCATCCAACCCACGGAAAGTGCATTGGAAAAGATCGTCACTGTCGCAAGAAACTTGGTTTCTAGGGAAAATAGTAGGGGTAGCAGGCAGAGAGCTTGGATTAGACCCTGTGAACCCAGGCATTAAAGGACTGAGGCAGAAAACCCAGTAAGGTTTTTCGGGAAATACTCACTATGATGTAGCTCGATGCTGTTGTGATCCACGGCATACAGAACAGAAACCCTAAAAGATTATCTGAAGAACAAAAGCGCTGCAGATTATAGCTAGTATCAAAAGGGAACAAATCAGGGAGGAGAAAAAGAAAAGAGGAGCGAAAAACAAAAGGGAAGAATCAAAAAAAGATGGTTTGATCAGATGAAAACCAATAACTTTTGTGATTGCCTCCCAGTCGCCATGAATCGCCCTCTCCGTGAAAAACCAGTAACTTTTTCGTTTCAGTTCTTGTAAAACAGGTCATGCAAACCTAGTGTATGAGCTTTTTCCATTTCAAACTATGTCTAATTCACTATGCACTTTATAACCAAACAACTGTGTGGTGAAAACACACATTTTGGGTTCCAATATGTAGGAAATACCATTTAGTCCTATGAATAATATATTAGAGAGAGTCTAGTCCAGTTGACTCAGTCAACTGTCTGTTTGGTCCTTTTTTTAAATATATATTATTGTTTGGTCCTAAAAATTATGGTTTAGTCCTAGGATGACATCATGGGTGATGTAATTATCACTAGGTAGTGGCATAAATACCCTTTTGGGACCATATATATAGAAAAAGTCACTAGAAAATATCTTATTTTCAGATTTACTTTATCTCTCCTCCTGTTTTCAGATCTAGTTTCTCTTTCCATTTTTTTCTGTTGTTGCTCATGAAAACGATGAAGAAGGGTGATAATTTTTCTGGTTTTTCTTCTATGTTGCTACTGCTGCTGTTGAATATGATGATTAAGACGATGGAGATTTTTGTGTTTCTTCGTCACTGTTGCTGCTTCTGCTGTTGAATAAGGTGGAGATGATGAAGACGACGATGATTTTGTGTTTCTTTCTTCTCTGCTGCCTGCTGCTTCTGTTGAAGATGATGGAGACAATGAATATGATGAAGACGGTGGAGATTTTTATGTTATTTGGATGTTGTTGTTTTTTTGATGTTGAAGATCTTCTTCTTGATTTTGCTGCTCGTGTTAAAGATGAAGTTCTGCTGCTGTTGAAGACGGTGATGTTTGCTGCTGCTGTTTAAGATGACGAAGATGATGAAGATGATGCTGCTGCAGTTCATTTTTACGAATGAACTCGGTTTTCATATAGGTTTTATTAGGAGTTCATTTGAAAGAATGAACTAGGTTTTCATATAGGTTTTATTAGGAGTTCATTTGAAAGAATAAACTCTGTTTTTTTTCATAATAATGAAGTTTTGTGTTGTGTTCATTTTACCGGAATGAACTCTGTTTTCATATGTGATTTAGTTTGGTTTCATTTTACAGAATGAACTCCGGAGTTCATCAGACGGAATGAACTGCTACAAAAAATAAGTAAACAGAATTTTTTAGGTTTTATTAGGTGTTCATTTGAAAGAATGAACTTCGGAGTTCATCAGACAGAATGAATTGCTACAAAAAACAAGTACACAGAATTTTTTAGGTTTTTATTAGGTGTTCACTTGAAGGAATGAACTCCGAAGTTCATCTGACAGAATGAACTGCTACGAAAAATAAGTAGGAATTAACACGGAAGAGTACTCTGGTCCATTTAATATTTTTAAATAATTATGGACCAAATGGAAAAGGTGATTTCTGAAAGGATTAAACAGACTTGGGACCACCTAAAAAGGGACCAAACGATATTTTTCCCTTCCAATATATGAGCTGTTGTAGAAAAAGTTGGCGACTTTTCATCGAGTGGCATATTACTTTGACGAAAATGACATTCGCACTTAAGATTACCGCTGCAATCAAATAAACTGATAGTGGTGGGTTCTTGCTAACGGCTAGAAGATAGGTGTTGATGGTGGGTTTTGTCAATGGAGAACGTAAAACTACATCTGTCTGCCATGTAGCAAAAATATAAATATATAGAATTATTTTTGGCCATGTATAAAAAATGTACAGCCTGACTATGTATTTAATGGTTCCTCTAGGAAGTAAGTAAGATATACTCTAATAATGGCTATAGGTACTTGGTCATGTTATCTCTTAATTGGGCCGCCCGACCGAGCGAAGCGAGGGAGGAAGGATCTTCTATATGGTCACTTTTTTTTGTAAAATGTAAGTGACCAATCGAGACAAAATGATTGGAAATGGTCCGGGCCGAAAAACCAAAAATGGCCCTATGAATCAATTTTTTTTTCTCTTTAGACACTTTCGTAAATAAACCGAAACGGAAGGGAAAATAGGTATTATACATTTTCGTAAATAAACCAAAGAGGAAGGGTAAATATAGGTATAAGAGTCAAATGTATTATAATTCCTTGTATCATATTTTTTTCAGGGGTATAATTGACAAGCAAACCAGAATATAACATATCTAAAAATTCGTGCCTTTGAATTTTACAAAATTTATCTCGTTGCAAAGATTTTAAAGAGATATACACATTGAGTACAAACAACAATATCAAATTTAAAGTTTTTACGAAAAATTCCGAGGTGTTTATCATTTTAGGCACAATTTTCAAAAATTGATTTGATAGCCATTATGCAAACCACCACAAATGATGCTTAACACATTATTTAGTCATATTTTGGTTTATGCATCAACTAATTTTCCATTGCAACTAATAAAACGATGTACTCCCTCCATTTCAGGAAAAGTGATACTTTCACTTTAGGCACAAATTTTCTTTTACAGTCCAATTGCAGCAGTGTTTCCTTTTTTCTTCGGGTGGCCCTCCCCACCGTGGTAGCGGTGTTCTAGTATATATATATATAAATGTTAGAACTTTACCCGGTTAAACTCTCAATAATTTATGTATATAAATATATAATGTACTCACTGAGACTCAGTACCTGTTTTCTGTATTGAATTTTTTCTAAATACTGGAATTCTAGAAGACTACTGGTGCTATTTGCAATTCTTCTCTGAATTCTGGATATATATTTAAAAAAAGCTAGCTTTTGTGCCACTTTTTCCTCAGCTTTGTTCATGAACAATTATTAAGCTCCTAGACGATCTTATAGAACAACTAGCACCAGGATGCACTTCATCCAACCTCCTCCAAATAATCGCGAATGACTCGGTGAATGACTCAGTCATAGAATCGCTCGTGACTCAGACAATTCTCTCTTTGATTATTCTTCTTTGATCTTAAATTTTCATTCTTACATGTGATATTCTTACCTTACTTTCTCTCCTGATATAATTTTATTTTAATTCTAATGTCAGTTCACTTCTCTTCTTACTAGGTACTGGTCGTTGTGCTTGGAGATTGCTTTGGATGTTGGAGCAGATTTGCCTGATTGTCCTGTAATCCCCTATATCTTATTCTCATGGCTCCATCTTTGATGACTGATTTGCACGAGATGATCCAACTCCCACCCTTTCAGCCATATCTACCTTTTAAATTCCTAAAAGCAACTGTTTTCTTCACCTTTTTTCTCTTTTCCTCTGTCAGCCGACAAAACAGCCGTCTAAACTTTTACCCTATACCTAAATTAGACTGATGTAATAAGAAATCATCCAAGTGTACAACATTCACTCACCAGAATAGAGACAGAAACTTATTTATATTAATCCTTCACCTCATTCTCTTCTCCCATCTTTTCTCTAATAATTTATGTTCTCTCTTCATGGGTTATGAAGTTAGAGAAGTTCAGGAAAAAATGGAATTCACATCTATAACTGAGAGACTTAAGGTTTTGAAGGATTATCGACAGAAGATCTGCTACAAGGTGCTTCTCAGTTTAAGTTCAGTTTCCTGGGTAAGGATTATTCTTCTAAAATATATACAGTCGGTGAACTTGATAAAGAACTCAAGAAATTATTGCCAAAAAGTAAAGATATCTGATAGACGCATTTATGTGTCTATTTTCATCTCTATTGTGTATATTTTTGGTACCCATTTTTGTACTAATTTTGTTATTTTATCCTTTTGTAGGTGTTTTTGGAGAAATAGGCTTTTGCGGCAAAATTGGCTCGAAAAGTTGCTAAAGGCTCCTGGAAGGACACTTGCTATTCGGACTCTCATTTTGGATAAGGGGTAACCCATTTCCAAGCATCTGCTAAGCACAGACCGGCACTGGATAGGGGGAGGTCACATTTCTTCTCAAATTTTCAAAACGAAAATTGGCGGGAAAACAGTTTACAAAAAACAGAATTTTCTGTTTGATTTTTGGACGATTTTTAAGGAGATTCAAGGGCTGATTTTCGTTGGGTTAACCCTGTTAAGGATAAACAAGTATGGTATGAGCTGTAGAATCGATTAAACAGGGATAGAAATCCGTGTTGGAGCAAAACAGGGAGAATTCATATTTTGAGTTGTTTTCGGTTTACAAAAGAGTTTGTGAAGAGTTTACGGCAAGATAGGAGTGTATGGAGTCCTTATTCAGTCCTGGGAGAGTTTAAGAGAGTTTGGAAACCAAGTTAACGCGTAAAAAGAAGATTAAAATCCCGTAACGTGCGGTGAAGAAAAAACGAAAAGATTTGGATTAACTCGAGAGATTTTGTGTTTAGTGGCTATATATAGGTTGATTCGAGTCATATTTGGGGATACGAACAATTTGGAAGAGTTTGGAGAAGTTTAGAGCCTTAGAGAAGCGTAAAAAAATCAACTGGAGTCGATACAGAAACTTTTCTGCTGCTGCAAAGAAGAAGAACACGAAGAACATTAGACCCTCAGAGACAGTTGCAGAAGCAGACTTATTTTCAGTGACAACGAGGTACGGTCGCATCTTCCTGCAGTCACAGAAGCTCTTCAGCAACAACTCGGACTTCTGTTTTAGACCTTCAGCAACTGCAGAATCCGCTGTTTTAACACTTTTCTCCCTTTTAATCAACTTTTGAGCCATAAACATGTATTTTGAGATTATGATTAATATGAGGAGCTAAACCCCTTAGCCGAGGCGACGGAGGAAGCCATTGTTCCATGAAAAGTGGTATAGTTCTATTTTAATTATTTATTGCAATTATTTTACATGATTATTTGCATAGAACTTAAAAGAAAAATTGGTTTTTATTAAGTAGTTGTGAAGTGTTTTGATGGGACATGCTTGGTTTTAATACTTTTGATGTTTCATGCTTCGTGCTTACAATTATTACTTCAAAAATCTATTAGAGGCAAATATTAGAATCACTTTAAAGAAGAATATTGCATGAATATTGATTAGAGTTTATCAATTAATTGGTCAATGGTGGAATCCAGAGTCTCGGTATTTTCTCATTATTATTGAAACAATTTTAATTAATTTTTAAAAATCCTTCACAAGTTCGAGCAACGAACCTTTTTACCACTACAACTACAAAACACATCAATATCTTTATTAAAAAAAAAGAAGATAATGAAAACTACTTGATAAAGTTTCATACTCAGGAAGAATATGATGTAGTTCTCAAGTTCATACCTTGGTTTATAGAAGGTGATTTGCTGGTTTTGGAACCTTGGAACCCAATGATGCCGAAAAGTGCAGTGGATTTAACAAAGCAGTTATTCTGGTTACGTCTTTATAACATGCAACCGGGGTTTGCTAGTCCAGTTATTATTGAAGGAATAGCTAAAGCTATGGGTGAAGTTAAGGAATTAGACCCGCCAGATTGTGTTGTACCAAAAGGCAAGGTTCAAAAGGCTTTAGTTTTAGTTGATATTAGAGATCATCTTCATAGGGGATTTTGGATGAAAAATGCAGCAGGAGAAGAGGTTTGGATTAGGCTGTTTTATGAAAAGCAACCTTTTAATTTATGTGGTTACTGCTACACTATTGATCACAAAGAACTAGAGTGTGAGACAATAGCAAGTTACTTGCTTCAACAGCAAAGAAGATATCTTTCTTCAACTTCAAACTTAGACCCACCTTCATGGACAAGTCCAGATATGAGATGAGTCAAATCTGTTAACACTAATGCTTCTCAAGTTCAACAAGAACAGGAAACTCAACATGCAATGATTACTTCTTCTGATCTTAGTCCTAACAATAGGAATTATCTTGCAATATCTCAAATTAATGAAGCTGCAACTGCTTTAAATAGGGCTGGCTGCATGCATGCAAGTTCTTTAAATGAGAACCCCGCACAATTCACCTTGTCAGTGACAAAGGATACAGTTACTCTAAATCAGCAAGATACAGACAACAACATAAGGAATATTCCATTAGAGATTTCTAGACTAGTTACTTCAATTGGTTGTGATACTCAAGGTATGTTACAGGTTAATTTTAATAGAGCAAGAGTGAAAGAGGAAGTGGTCCATAGACATGGGAAGAGAATTGGAATGGAGCAAGGTGGGCTTAGTAATACCAGCAACTTAGATCAGAATATGAGTCATAACATAGGCAACTGTAATATTTTAGAATACACCTCAGATGAAAATGTGGAGCAGCAGTTATTGGCTTTTAATTCATTAATGGGTCAGGAAAGTGGGTTCGGGCCAAATACTGATCTTCTTAAATCTTATATTGCTTTAGGAGAATTCGATGATCTTAATGTTGACAATATTGATCCAGATTCACTCCATAGTACTAGAGCCTATAAGAAGCCACCTCAATCCCTCATTTCTCAGTTTGAAGAAAACATTTCAAGTTATAATTCTACTAGTCAAAATGATGATTCTTCAGCAAATGAGCATATTAATCTGGAAGGGTTTTCTCCATCACATAACTCTTATCCTTCATTTTATGGGACTGTTTCAGAGCAAAATCACTCCAAAAAGTTCAAAGCACAAACTTCAAGCACTGATGGCCAGGTACTTTATTCTCAATCTGTTTTAGATCTCAATTTTATTAATTCCTTAAATTTTGGTATACCCTCTTTATTCTCTTTCTATAATCATAATCATCATATTAGGTTTTCTTTGTGTTTATTATTTTGCTGGGATAAAATGAAAATTTTATCTTGGAATGTTCAAGGGTTAGTAGCTAAAGACGCAAGAGATTGCTTAGGAGACAAAATCCAAAAACATAATCCAGACATTATTTTTCTTGTAGAAACTAAAATTGGGGAAAATAAAGCACAAAATGTAACTCAAAGATATAATCATCCAAATTCTGTGTTTGTTAGTTCAATTGGTTTTTCTGGAGGGCTAGCTCTTTTGTGGAAAGATGGGTTTCCATGTGATATTGCTTGTTGTAAAGATAACATGATTCATCTAATCATTACATCTAATACTTCTAAGCAAGAGTGGCTTCTTTCCTGTGTCTATGGTTCAACTCATTATGATTTGAAAAAACAGCAGTGGGAATTCATAAAGGATCTCAGTGAAAATGTTTTTCAGCCATGGATTGTTGTAGGTGATCTCAATGTTCATTTGTCTAGATTTGATTCCTCAACAAGTAGTAGTTCACTGGATAATTGGGTTTGTAACATTATTAATAGTGTTGGTCTAATGGATATGGGTTATTCCGGAAGCCATCACACTTGGTCTAATAAGATTAATGGAAAAGGTTACAAAAGAGCTAGGATTGATATGGCATTACAGAATTCTAACTGGTTACGAGATTATCCAGACTCTAAGGTTCTTCATCTTCCATTCTTAGGTTCACATCATTGTCCGATTCTTCTTATTACAGAGTCAGATATTTGCAAGCCTAGGAATGTTTGGAAATTTTATAGATGCTGGCTCAGAGATCCAATGTAATGACCCGCCCTCTACCGATATTGTCCTCGCTTAGCCATTGTGGTTATCCGACAGTATGGGGTTTTCAACGGGCATCGCTGCGGTAATCTAGCAAAAACTTCCCGGGAGGTCACCCATCCCTGGATTGCTCCAGCTCGAGCACGCTTAACTGCAGAGTTTTCTACCAACTCAGGAGCTAATTGTGCTGAAAAGGCCTCGGTGTTAGGAAATGACAAATTATTACTTATATTCCATTCAGCCAACCACTGCCATATGTCGGGGTATTACAATACCACCACCTTAAATTGGAGTCGTCCTCGGCTCCAAAATATATTCGCAAGCCCAGATCTCCGACATTCCCCGCCCCTCATGAGAAGCACCTGGACCAACCCCGTCCAGCTTACCTTCCCACCCTCGGCAGGTGACCCTTCGTCGGCTCTGATACCATTTGTAATGACCGTCCCTCCACCGATATTGTCCCCACTTAACCACTGCGGTTATCCGACAGTGTGGAGTTTTCAACGGGCATAGCTGCGGTAATCTAGAAAAAAAATCCCGGGAGGTCACCCATCCCCGGATTGCTCCAGCCCGAGCACGCTTAACTGCAAAGTTTTCTGCATACTCCGTAGCTAATTGTGCTAAAAAAGCCTCGGTGTTAGGAAAGGACAGATCATTACTTATATTCCATTCAGCCAACCATTGCCGAATATCGGGGTATTACATCCAAAGTTCTTAAAACTCATTTCTGACAGTTGGAATTCTTCTTTCAGTAGTAGGAACATAACACAGAAACTATCAAATGCTAGAAGAAATCTCTCTAAATGGAATAGAGAGCATTTTGGTAGAATCAGTTTTCATATCAATCAACTTCAAGAGATCTTATCTTATCTTCAAGCTCAGCCTTATAGTGATGACAACCCAAATAATATTCATCTCACTATTGAAAGACTGAACTACTAGAAGAAAATTAAAGCTGATTTTTGGCAAAAAAAAATCTAGAGATCACTGGCTTAGAGATGCAGACAACAACAAAGCTTATTTTCATTCCTTAGCAAATATGAGAAGATCAAAGAATCATATTTCTGCCTTAAGAGATGTTAATGGTCAGTGGTATCATACTCCAAGAGATCTAGAAAATCTTCTCACAAACCACTTTTCTACCATAGCTACTTTTACGGCTCCTATCTTCCAAGAAGAATCCTTCAATATTATTAACCCAATCATGTCATCAGCTGAAAATGAGGCATTAATACTCATTCCCTCAGATGAGGAAATATATAATGTGCTTAAAAGTATGCCTAGCTGGAATGCACTAGGCCCCGACGGTTTTCCAGCAGGATTCTTTCAAACCCAGCGGTCTACTGTTGGAAATGATATCATTCAAATGGTGCATATTTTTTTCATTCATAAAAAAATGCCACCAAACATAAATCAGACCGCAACTTGTCTAATCCCAAAAACTCATCATCCTTCAACACCAAATGATTATAGGCCTATTGGTATCTGTAACATAACTTATAAAATAATTTCTAAGTTATTGGTTACAAGGATGAAGCCTCTGATGGAGAAAATAATATCTCCCACTCAAGCTGCTTATGTACCAAAGAGATATATTAATGATAATATAGTCATGGCACATGAGTTGATACATTCTATGAAGAGATCAAAGAAAGAAAAAAGGTTGGTGGCTTTGAAACTAGATATGTCGAAGGCCTTCGATAGAGTTGAATGGTTTTTTACTAATAAATGCTTCTTTCTTTGGGTTTCTGCGAAGACTGGTGTATAATTATCCAGCAGTGTATTTTAACAACCACGTACTGTTTCGATTCGTCTGAGTGGAAGCAACTGTCAGTCATACTCTCCTACTAGAGGGCTTAGGCAAGGGGATCAATCATCCCCTTACCTTTTCATAATTTCTATGGAGTATCTAGCTAGATCTATAATTCATGCAGAAGCTCTAAACATGTTGCAAGGTATATAAGTAATTAAGAACTCCATATCTATCAATCATCTGCTTTTTGCGGATGATTGCATGCTGTTCTTTCAAGCTGACCAAAGAAGCATTAATCACTTAAGACCAGCCTACAAGAGTTTAGTCGGCTTTCTGGACATATGATAAATTTTGCGAAATCATCAGCATCCATTACTTGAGACCTTTCTCATGAACAGAAAATATCTATTAGAGATATGTTGGGAGTTAAACAACTTTGTTCTTCAGATAAGTATCTGGGCCTTCCTATACTCTTAGGCAAGTCTAAATCTAATTCTTTCTATTCAATCCAAGATTCTTATGAAAACAGACTTCAAGGATGGTGTTCTAAAACTCTAAATCAAGCAGCTCGAACAACGCTAGTTAAATCGGTTCTCAACTCTATTCCAGTTCATTACATGAGCAACTTCAAGCTTCCAAAACATATTATTAACAAACTTGATACAATCCAAAAAAGATTTTGGTAGGGACATAAGAAAAATAAAGGATTAAATATTATTGCTTGGAATTCTCTTTGCTTTTCTAAAAATGAGGGAGGATTAGCTTTCAGAAATCTAGAGCAATACAACAATGCTCTAGTAACTAAACTGGCGTGGAGATTACGCACAGAGGAAGATAAGCCTTGGAATCAAATTATGAAAGCCAAATATTCTCCTTATTGTGACTTTCTTCATCTTCAAGAACCTCATAACAACTCTTCTTAGATTTGTAAGGGGTTAGAGTTGGGACTTCAGTATGTTAGGAAATTTCATAGATGTGATATTAGATGTGGAACCAAAGTCTTAGTCTGGTATGATAAATGGGTGAGAGGATTAGATTCTCCTTCAACTCCAAACGAAACTTTCCCAGAACCAGCTAGAATTGTTCATGTTTCTGATCTAATGTTCCAACATCCCAGAAAATGGAATACTCGGCTTGTGCAGGCTTTATTTTCTAGAGAAACAGCTGATTTAATTTTAAAAATGCACCTAGTTCAGTATGGTAGTGACAAACTTATTTGGGAACCAAATAGATCAGGTGAATTCTCAGTCAAGTCGACCTATAAGGCATTAACAACTCAATCTCATATCACAGATCAGAGGAATTATCAAATTCCAAAGTTCATCTGGAAACAATTGTGGAAAACAAAAGCACCCCATAAGGTCAAACTGTTTATTTGGAAATGCCTAAAGAGAATTGTGCCTACTAGGGTCAAGTTAAAAAATTATAGGAAAGACATTGAAACTATATGTCCTAGATGTATTACACATGAAGAAACATTAAAACATCTGCTTATTAATTGTGACCATTCAAGATCCGTCTGGTTATCCATGAATGTGAATGTTGCGAACATACAAGCTCAACATACAAAGGTCACAGATTGGATTGCAAGTTGGTTTGACACTATTAATATTTCTAATATTCAGTGCACAAACCATTGGGTCTTAACAGTTATGATTACAACCTGGTCTCTCTGGAAACATAGGTGCTTAAAAGTGTTTGAAAATAAAAACCAAAATGTCTTAAGTACAGTATATTTGATTAAAAATATGGTGAATCAATGCTCAGAAGAAAGTCACCTTCTGCAAGAGTCAGTTCAACAGTCTTGGTCTCCTCCACCAACAGATGAACTGAAAATTAATTTGGATGCTTCGTTTGATTATAATACATCTAATGTTGGTATTGGATTAATTATTCGTGATTCAATAAGTCAATGCAGGGGCATCAGAGGCAGATACCTCAATGGAAGAATAGACCCAGAACAGGCTGAATGTTTGGCCATGAAAGAAGCAACCCTTTGGGCCAAAGAAATAAGCTTGCAGAAAGTAACTTTTGAAAGTGACTGTACAAATGTAATTAACTCTATCAAGCATGCCATCCCTTTTGTTCACTGGATGAATCAAGGAATTGTAGATGAAATAAGGCATATGCTTTCTTATTTTTTTAGTGTGAACCATGTTAAAATATCTGCAAACAATGATGCACATGTAATTGCTAAAAGATCTAGAACTGATAGATCCTCTTTTGATTTTGGTTGTAACATCCCGGAAATGTTTATTAAATAAATTAGGGATGATCAATATGTCAGTAGAAGTTATGTAAGACACCTTAAGGAATGAAATGTGTTCTTTTGCATAAAAAAAGAAGCTCCTAGACGTATTGACCGCTAGTATATAGCAAACTTGAATTAATTCTCGGAACAATTATTCTGTAATAGGATCTTTGGTGTCAAATGCCAATGTCGACGCGACTTGTGCAAGCTCATGTGCGAAGGATACAAAGTAGATGTTATAACGTGCAACGTAATTATCAATAGCCATGGATGTGCATTATTGCCCCCATATTTTCTGGCATCAATAAGTTCTCTAAGCTTGCCAGCACTGGTTCATATCATTGGTACTCATAGCACCAACGTTGCTTACCTCTCTAATGTTGGCTTGCCATTTGTGCCATTACACTTTGTTGGTGCTAACAATATCATGCTTCTCCTCAAGAAAACGCTGGCATAATACTAACAACACTAGCATTTCCATTTCTCCACCGCTGGCATTATATCCATGGGAGCTAACAGCACCAACACAACTCGCCTTTCCAGCGCTAACATTATATTCCGTTGGTGCTCACAGCACCAACAATTCTCGCCTTTCCAGCTCTGGCATTACACTATGATGGTGATTCTAGCATAAACACTTTTACTTTCTCCAGCGTGGGCTCACCTTTGTTGGAACTTCCATTGATAGGTTCCCTATGCACATCTCCAAGTACTCGAACCTCTTAATTTGGTATCGTAAGTCATTGGGACTTCTATTCGATGCATATGGCTAAGAGCATGCGACAACTGAGTTGTAATACATCAATATTTGACATCACTTATCATTCTTTCATAGTCATGTACCAGTGAAATGAAGTGCTACACCACTGAGTACCCGGGATACTTAACTAACCATGACTGACATACTAGAGCTCTTCACTAATGGCTCACTACTTACAGCTCATCGTTTAGAGCCCATCGCTCATAGTTTATTGCTTAAAGCTCATCGCTCACGTTCTATTGCTAAGAGTTCATCACTCGCATATTATTGCGTGCAACTTATTGCTCATCAACAAAAATAGTATACTATGTTTGACTAATCATTAATAAGTGAAAACGCAGGGGATACCAAGTACACCAAACTTTTTCGTTCGGCAACCTGTATAGACAAAGCTTAATATAATTTCAAGTAGACCAACTTAATGATCCTTGACAACATGTATATAGAATTAATATCTCAACCTCTACTCAATCAGTATATATAAAGACACAAGGTCAGTGAACCTGATTGTTAAGTAGAGTACTTGGACGATCTCAAAAATCAATATCCAAGATCAATCTAGTCGTCTCCAAATAATTCAACCGGAATTCTGCCAAGTGATTAAACTTGTTATCTATCTTTCAAGATACGAATTCTACAAAAAAACCAATCTCGTAACCGATTACAATTAAGCGGACCTATCTACTTAGATTGAATACATACAAACATGTGTAAATCCAATTATAAAGATAAACAATATAATGCGGAAAAGGAAAAACACAAGACACATGAAATTTTGTTATCGTGGAAACCACAATAGCATAAAAACCCCGGGACCTCGTCCAGATTGAACAACACACTATATTAAGCCGCTACAGATACTAGCCTACTATCAGACTGGAATGTAGTTGAGACCGAATCCACCCTCTAAGCGATTCAGTTACAGTCGCAATTTTACATCTCTTGAACCTCACAAGGTTCTACGCACTTGATTCCCTTAGTTGATGTCCTTTACAGACTAAGAGTTGCTTCAGCCAAAGTGAAGACTTTTGATACCAATCTGCCTCTAACAGATAAGCCTATTTGATTTCCGTTTAGATTAAAGATCAAGGTGTGGAAATCTGTTTACAACAGACAAGCTAGCAAACCTCACAAATCTAGGACTTACGACTCCCAAATAACAGCCTAGATCCTTAACCACCTCTCAAGAACAATCGTCGAAAGATCAACTAAGATCAGTCTTTAGATATCTATCTTGAGGAATCACAAAGTCTGAGATAAAGAGAACTTTGTGATTACTATCTATCTTGCCTGAAAGAGATTACGAGAACCTCGATAACAAAAAAACAAGATCAGAGTTCACGAACTATCAAGGTAAAGATAATTGGACTTGGCTTCACGAATCCCCAAGCGAAGTCTTTTTAGTCGTAGACCTAAAAGGTGAATAGAGGCGACTCTAGAATCAACTAGGACACAAAGTGTCAGGGATTGATTTTCCAAGTTGACAAAGATGTTCTATTAATACTTTTCAAAGACCAGACTTAGCTTAGAATTCAAGCTAAGATAACTTGAGAATCAAGCAAAAAAAAATTAGGTCTTCAAACTACAATAGAAGACTATACACATAGGTTCGGTTACTAAACCGTGTATAATGACTGTTCGGTTTTGGCAAGTTATCCAAAGAACTAAAATCTATTTGATGTTCATTTAAATACCTAAGAAATTAATCATGATTCACAAACACAAGTGTTTAAGTTTAATAGAGTTCTAGCAATGCTAAACATATTAAAATAATATAAGTCTTTAAGCATATGCTAAACATTGTCAAGATAGTTGGTACAACGGTTTGCCAACCGTAGGGCTTGTTCACGATTCAGAGTGCTACGATTCGTGAACCTGGTTCTCCAACCCTACTAGACTACCGAACTCAGTTGACCACGGTTCGTGAACCGGGTTCACCAATAGCTAGCCAATTTATCCAACTTATAAAATTTAGTTCGCCAACCAGGTTCGTGAATTGTTCCCAATTGAACTTGCGATTGCCTTCATGTATATATGTATCTTAGATATCTATGGTTTCCAAACTGGTTCGCCAACCTACCCTGAGTAGAAATTTCAGTAAGTTCATATTTCTCTCTTATGATGTTTGAAACATTCTCAAGTGATATAATCATTTGCCTGAGCACTTTTTAGTTGATCCACAAATTAATTCATAGAACTAATACTGTTAAGGACCTTTGAACATTTAACCGCTAAATCATATTTCGATATTTTTCACAAGAAAAGCTTGACTCGAAACATCTTCTTTATAAATCTACCATAAGTCATACGACATATTCTCAATAGATAAAATGATGGTATAGTGAGTAAAATAGAATGGTTAATTTAGTCTTCACATACCTGATACAGAAGTTCTCCAAATATCTTCGTCGATCTTCAGTCTTCAAGGGTGATACTACACCAAAATCCCTAATTTGCCACGGATAATATTGTTGCTCAACTACAGTCTTCAAGGATGATCATGATCTCTGATACTCAACTACAATTCTAACCTATCTAAAACTTGACTTAGTAGACAAGAAATCAAGATATAGTTTTGATCACCTAACATTGATAACAAGCTTGAGATATCGAAACTTATGGGTTCAACAAAGCAATGCTCTAACATTAAGTCTTTATGAGACTCATCAATCAATTACTTGACCAAGTAGTCTTGTACGACTCTATCAACTTAATTGTAGCAGCATATTGTTTTTACTTATTTCTGCGAGATATCAAACATGTCACATGGTGGAATATTCTTCAGGGGTGATTAAAAAATATTAATTAACCAGATGAACAGAATATACTCTCTCAAAGAAATCACCTTTGCTCCTCAAAGATCAGAAGCTCATAAGCTGCTAACCCATTTCTATGGAGCAGTGATATTCCGTACTGGACGCGCCAACAATACACATATTAATTGTTTTGCAACCTTAGCATCCGAGTTACAGTTTGAAGGGGTGGAGATGACGACTTTGCCCGTGTAAAAACGGACTCTGCCATATACTTGGCTTGCATTGTCTGTTCAAGCAAATGATTGAAAAACGTTAATTATTCATGAGCTCCGCATTGCACTTTGTGATTTCTATCTATCTTGTTCTTGATCTATAATTCTGAAACTATGATAATAAATAAGAACAAGATCCAGATAAGAAGAACTATCAGGTAAAAGATAGGATGACTAGGATTCACGTTTCCCTTGGTGATGTCTTTTAAAGTCGTAACCTAATACATTTTCACCAGTGCAAACCTAGGTTTTAGAGGACGACTCTAGCCGCAACTAGGACAGAGAAGTGCCAGGATTGAGAATCTAGTGTGCACGGAGTCCTCTTTTTATATTGATGAACAAGGCTTGGTATCTTACGAACAAATGAAGGTTCGTGAACTAGTTTCCATGTTTATGAATTGCTTTATAACCAAGAAATCTAAACTTCTCCATATAGATTGTACATATAAGCATGTGAGAAGTTTGTTGTGAATCACAAAGAAGATGTGTGCAATTATAAGTATACGTTATGAACTAAGTGGTTTTCCAAGGAATAATGTTTAAGTAGTTCCGGAACTAATCTTAAATTTGACTTTAATTATCACAATACCAAATCAGTTCATGAACTGTCAAAACAGTTTGTGAACCAATAAAAGTCGTCTTGTAACTCGGGAACCTTTTGAAATTGACAAGTATGTGATAACGCAGAGGGTACCAAATACACTACCAACTTTTTCATTCGGCAACCTATATGAACAGTCCTTCTACAATCTATACGTTCGGTTACGAAATTGTATTTAAGATTGTTTTAACAAGGTAAACCTAGTACATACCCGAACTGTTCACGAATCAAATTCCAACAAACAAGTCTTGTAATCTATATTTCAAGATACGAATTCAACAAGAACTAATCTTGTAGGTTCCACACAATTGATTTGATACTATCTAGGTTTAAATATGTATGACCTGTGATATTTCAATTATAAAGATAAAGCAATATAATGCTGGAAAAAAATAACACAGACACCTGAGATTTTTATTAACGAGGAAAACTACAATCATGTAGAAAAACCTCGGGACCTAGTCCAGATTGAACACACGTCGATTAAAAGTTGTTACACCAATTACCTACTACATATTCGGACTGGATGTAATACATGCTTCAGCTGTATTTGCGCACCTGTAGAACTCCTAACATAACACCAATTCTCTTTAGGAATTCTTCTCTTAAATATTCTAGTAGAACACCAATTCTCTTTAGAAGATACTCTTGAAATTCTTCTGGCAGAACACCAATTCTCTTCAGAAGATACTCCTCAACAATTAGGTTACGGAACCGTAACCCTAATTGAATCTTCCTTACAAGATCACCTAGAGAATATTAGGTTTATCTTGCTCTATCAAATATAGGGTTTATGAAAAACACCTGGGAACAGGTTCCATTACTATCAAAGAAGATAACTTCCCTGTGCTTTATGATCACCGAGTAAAGTATTTTGAAACCTCACTCTTGTTTGTGAAGAACAAAGATATGAAAAACAACCTTATGCAACCAAACACAATCTTCCAAGGGATAGATTATGTGGTTACATGAAACCATTATTTATAGTGAATGATCAAGGCTAGATTGCTTGAAAACAAAGCTACCTTGTCTAGGTTAGGAAACACTCAAATACTCTACCAAAATAGGCTTTTAGTCACGTATTCAGGGTTTAGGTTCGCGAACTGTTGCCAAAAATTCGTGTACAATTTCCTATTCACCTTAGCCACACTTATAAGTGCTGCTTTAATAAATCACTTATAACTTCTTTGTTATAATTCAGAATTGAGTGATTCTTAGCTCGTTGCATTCGTATTCTTATTCACTACAACATGAGGACCTTCCTAGTGATAAAGGTCATTCTCATAAAATTCATGGGCTAAAATATACTCTAGTGTATATATAAATATATAGTTACCGTCATAGGAATTGCTCCATGGAGTGAGCACTTGTTTCAATAAATAGAGAGGTAGAGTAAATAAGAGAATCAAGAGTTTGTTACTAATCTTTAATGAAATTATCCATAGATGTCTTCGTGTAGTCTTCAATCTCCATTCTTCAAGGATAGCTTTGATTCAAAACTCTACTTCTTAAACCTAGTCTAGTCCGAAACTGACTTTAGTGACTAAATCAAGAATGCGTTTTGTCATCTAAATTTGACAACTAACTTGACATACCAATGCTAGTGGGTTCAACCGAGCATTGCTCCAACAGTATGCGAACTATCCAAAATAGTTTGTGTACTTGAAAACAAAAGATATATAAGAAACATTCAAAATCAATAAGTTCGCGAACAACATAAATCAGTTCGATAATTATTGAGATAAAAAGTATCAATGACTATCTCAAAATCGAACAATTCGCAAATTGAGAAAATCAGCTCGTGTATGCGAATTAATTGAGATTTATTAATCAAGTCTTTATTTTTGTAAGTTGAAGTTCGTGAACTGAGTGAAACAGTTTGTGAACTTAAGAACTAAATTGAATATTCCTTATTGCTTAAATTCTTCTTTACAATGTTCATCATAATACCAAAGTCATACGACATGTCTAAGTAGATAAAATTGTAGATAATATGAGTCCATAGGATAGTCAGTCTTCATATAATTTTTTTGATGACGTTTGACGTCGTCGTTCTTCAGTCTTCAATCTTCAAGGTCAATTGGTGAATTTTGATACTCAACTACCATTCTCTACTCCTAGTCTAAAACTGACTTTAGTATACTATAAATCAAGACATAGTTTTGATCAACTAAAACTGAGAACAAGCTTGACATATCAAAACTTGTGAGTTTGACCGAGCGATGCTCTAACATGTCTGTATATGAGGTGGTTGCCAAATACTTTTTTTTTTTTAACTAGTGGGTATGGGCCATTAATATAACACAATCAAGTATGTGTTTGTGATGAAAACAATCAAAGAGAAAAAAGATTTATATACATAAAATCAATTTTTTTTGGCTCTTATTGATTTCCATTTTTCTTTTGGAATCGATTCTTTGTTATATCAATCTCGTTATTCAAAAAGCCATTATCTACTCTATTTTGATCATATCTTTCTCTCAATTCTTAAACTCTCTTGATGTATAAATCTTATGTTCCCATAATAATTATGGATTATGTTATGTATGATCAACAAATTATTTAACAATTTCTTCTATATTTATAAGAAGAAGAAAGAGATGAATTAACCTATCTTCTTATTTGATTCAATGTTATTGTTGTTTGAAAAGCAAAAGTACAGAGGTACAAAGAAAATAAAAAAAAAATCATGAAGAAAATCAGGTATCCATCAAGGAAAGCGTATGCCATGATAAGACCCAAAATTAAATGGCGGTTTAATTAAGGCTCCAAACGGGTCATCCCATTATTAATCACACTGGAGTTAGGATGGTGTCGTTATAATAGTTGTGATATATAAAACTTACTTTGTGTTATGACATATATCTGGCTACTACTTCGTATAGTTGAGACCAAGTAAAGTAACTCCAAGTAATCAGTTCCTTCAGTATCCCCGCGCCTAATACAAATCCGTTATGCGCATGTAAATCCTTAGATAGATTTCACTATCTTAAGTCGCTTCATCTGCTGTGAAGACTTCTAGAACTCAACACCTTTGGATCGTATTTCGAAACAGTATATGACTTATATCAGTAGCAGCTCCATTAATCTCCCAAATCAATAAGTTAATCATAGATATGTTAAGTTACAAAGATTCTTCTGTTTATTTAATCTATATAAAACTCATTTGTATCGGTTCAGATAAACCGAAAAGACGAGGGTACGCAAATAAACCATAATCTTTTATTTATCAACCTATAAGTCCTTTACCATGTGTGATCGTCTATGGACAGAGTCGAGACAGTACAACAACTCCGGTACACACTTCGTGTGATCGTCTATGGATACGAGATCGAGATAATACAACAACAAGATCACTTGTGTGATTGACTATGAATTTAAGATCGAGACGATACGACAATGAAGTGATCACTTGATAATAGGTACGGTAATAAACTTAAACTCTATAGGATCAATATCAAGTGTTACAGATTAACGTACAAGTGCAATTTAATTTAATTATAATAAAACAATTATAATGCGGAATAATAAAGTAGATGGCACAACAAGATTTTGTTAACGAGGAAACCGCAAATGCAGAAAACCCCGGGACCTAGTACAGTTTTGAATACTCTCTGAATTAAGCCGCTATACAAAATCTAATCCAATTTCGTATAGTTGAGACCAACTAGACTACCCCTAGCTACATAGATTCCTCAGTATCCCTGCGCCTTCGACTTTTAGAGTCACGCACGTGAATCACCAATCCTATTGATCGTATTCCAAACAGTAAAGGATAAATCTGTTTGGTAACCACCCTATTCAATCTTGGTAATAAGATAAAATGAGTCATTGACAAAGGCTCTTCTGTTTTATCTAATAAACTCATTTCTCTGGTTAGATCAATCTATCTTTTGATTACCGAAATAATCAAACTCTATATTTGCAATCAATCAATATAGATCTCAAAGATCAACTATAAGGTGAAGAAGATCTCACACAACTAATTAATCAAGTCTATCAAAGATAAACACGATTCTATTTGGATCCCAGACGATCAAGGTTCGTGCACACAACTCACAAGATACGAAAACTAATAAGAAAAACTTCGTCGTCTTCAAATTTTCGTTTGTCTTCAATAATAAACTGTAATAACCTGCACAATACCACTTGAATCCTTTTATGATCAATCACGCATAGAACGGAGTCTGTTAACAATGAATTATCACAAGATGTCTTTAGATACGAAAATGGTTCTAAGGATCCCGTCAATATTTTGATGTAGTTTGAGTGAGCCCTACATAGAAAGAGAAGGTTCTCAAGAATAAACAAACTAGGTCAATCAAAGTTTCAACAATCATTAGTCAATCAAATCAATAGTCGAAAACTGCAATAACAGTGTAATTATCTAGTTTCCCAACAACGGTACTCGTAGAGCTTCTTGATCCAACATAAGTCTTTAAACGAGCGGTCGTAAGATATTTCGCCTAATTAGGGTACTTTTCTCTCCAGATAGACGGCTCCACCAGAAACAACAAGAATGAAGTTTTCCTTGCTCTTAGGATAGTTTGCAAGAAATACAAACTCAAGTATTTATACACCAAGGTTGTTTGGACAACAAGGAAATTCCAAAATCGAAAATATTCTCAAGATATTCACATTAAAGTACCTAATTTCGGTTTTCCTATTTCAACTTAAATGCCAAACCATATTTCTGAGAACTCTCATAGAAAACTTCTATTATTAGTCTAGCACACTAACTAATAATATTTTTCAAAGGATATGCTTTAATTGCTGGTAATTAAAACATATATGATGAAAATCATAATTGATTTTCACTTTTTCGGACCTGGGATCACCTTGAGTATCAAGGAATATCTTTGAACAATTAATGATAAGAGTTATCTACATGTTCAAATAATGTCGGCATCTAGAAGCTTCTCATCTTAGCAAACCCGAAACCCTAATTCACACACATCATGAAGAAATATGTGAATCATGGAATCTTGGTTTTGCTCATGAAACCGATTATACCATCACTCTGAAATATGTTGTGACCGGTTATAACATGATTCCCAAGATAGGCTGTAATAGGTTACACCTTTCTCCGCAAAGTAGTTTGTGACCGGTTACACCTTGCTTCCCGAAATAGCTTGTGATTGGTTACACCTTGCTTCCCAAAGATAGCTTGTGGCCGATTACAACTAACTTCCCACTTCATCTTGTGACCGGTTATGCCTTGGTTTTTAAAGTAACTTGTGACCGGTTACAACTTGCATTCATTTATATTGTGCAACTCATATCCATTTTTGTATAGAATTGAGAATGATTAGACAACTCCTAGATGGATTGACTACCAGTATAGAGCAATAATGTCTTCAGGATGTCACTGGTGTTGGTAGTATTTTTTCCCCTCCAGGTGCCCTGACTATAACATAATAAATATTCAGAACTGATACGGTACTACTGCCATCATGTACCATGTTCTCGAATGAATATAATGCTCCTAGATAGATTGCCTATTAGTACGAATCGACTTATAAATAAATTCCAGTGTTATATTCATCTATTGAGTACCTAAAAAAATATTTCATTTTATTCAAATTATTTCATTACTTTAATTTATAGCTAATCTCAGCTGAATCCTATGAATTAATAAGGAATATTCTTTTTTGGGCATACCGGACACCACCGAGTAAGGCCCTGAGAAAATGACGCAGATATACTTAGTAATAATACTTCAGAAAGCACCCAATAACATGGATTAAAGAGCATATGGAATACTCATCAAAGAAGGAAAAAAAAAGAGAGAAATAGATAAAATAAAATAAAAAAGAACGCACGGGACAAGGCCTAGCTACTAGCCGGCCTTGCCGCCTGTGCCATGGGATATGCCCTCCATTTTCACTTTTATTTTATTATCTTACTATTATTTCCTTTATCAAGGACTTCCTCTTTAAAACAAATTCTTTGACTTTCCATATCTTATCAAATATTGCTCCATGGACCATATGGGTTACAAAGCAAGTGGTCCCGCTACCACTAGGTCTTTGTACCATATAATATATTTAAATGTTACTATTTTAATATTTTCAACTATTGGTCTTTAAAGCAAAATCCCACTTCCTCTTCAAAGGAAAATTAAGTGCTTCAGCCAAGATCAAATTCTTCTGCAAACACCTAAGTAATGCTTAAAGAACCACCAAAAATACCAAAATAATCGGGAATGGACCGCAATCGACATGATGGCCCGTACACCACTATGACCGGTTCCTGGACGGTCCTCTTCATACATTAATTAATCATTCACGATTCATTTTGGTCTATCCTCTTTACACCAATTGGACCATCATCCATACACCGCCTAGCCGGTCCCACCACCACCAATGGTCGGTCCTCTTTCCCATTGGTCGATCGCTCTCTACCATCATTAGGTTTTACTACATGATGCTCTACAGAGCATAATTTTAATTAGGTTCAAGCACCAATTAATCCTCTACAAAGCACTTGGAAAACGTACGTCCGGTCCCGTCACCACTAATGGTCGGTCCCACTGCTCATCGGTCGGTCATCTCCCAAATGCTCCTTGGTCCATCACTTACCAAATTAGGGTTTTATACTTGATGCTCTGCAGAGCATAATTCTAATTAAATCTTAGCACCAATAATTTTTTATATTGATCCAGCTATCAATATCTTAATGAATTATTTAATATTCGGTCTTGTTACCAATATTTTCATCCATAAATCAATTGGTCCAGCTACCAATACTTTAATTGCTCCGTGAAGCAACATTCATATTGATTCAACTATCAATATTCAATTGCTCTGAGAAGCAATATTTTATATCGATCTAGCTATCAATATTCCATTGGTTCATCAACCAATATTTACTGGTCTGTCTACCAATATTTTAAGTATTACGATCTCTCTTCTTTTTCATTCGAATTACTCATGACATGGTGGATCGAGGATGAACCTTCTATAACTAATCAATATTATTCATCCTCGTATGATTTTATGTCAAATGATTGACATATTAAAGTATACGTTGGTTTATGATCGATCCAGCAATCTCATCAAACCTATGCTCATCAACCCAAATCATTCGAATATTATTATTTCCTTAACTGACACAATGATATGTCACAATCATCAATAATACATCAGATTCAATGTCTATGATCCGCACAACATCATTGCTGTCTCAGCATACACTTTATGCTTAACTTATAATAATAATGAGTCACTGAACATGTCAAATTCATCATTGAGAATCATGTTCGACTCATGCTAAGATTCACCGTCTAGCTAAGTCATTGATTGACCTATTGAATACATGTTCGCAAAGGGGACTTCACATGAGACATCAATTATGTCACATGACGGGATATTCACTAGGGTTTTGGTATGGTGGCCTATAGCACATGCGATGTAACAATATATTTTTGATGCGAAAATCAGTAAGTCATGTTGGTAATTGAAGAAATGAATGGAGTAGTGGTCTGAAAATCAGCCAAGTCTCCCTAACGGAGTGGAACTGGTTCAACCACGATTTCCCTCTTCCCCACTCTTCCACTCATCTTCAACCGTCATCACTTACTGGAGATCAATGTGTTAACTACCTGTACTACAAATAGGTCCTCGATCTATGGTATGGACAACTTAAGAAGAACTGAATTCATCTTATCAGACACCAGTCATCCAACAACCATATCATTACACACAAAAGCTTTCTCTCGGTCTAACACAGAAAAATCATCTTCAAAGAAGCTCAACACAACATCCACAATCATTTATCATTGATATCACACATTCTTAGCTTTCCTCCCTACAGATCGACCTTTCTCATTCCTTTATGACCGAATTGAATCTGGAACAATCATTTCTTGGTTTAGGCCAGAGTCTTACAAATTGATCTCTCAAAATCAAAGCACTCCCGTGTAGTGCATCTGTTAAAGTTTTAGAACGATTTGCTTTATTGAGCATCTGCCTACTCCACCACTTTACACTTCAACCAGTAAATCTTTTTTAACAGGTTTGCAAACCATGACAGTTAGTGAAAGTAAGGCCACAAGGGTTTGCAAACCTTGGCAGTTGATCGCTGTCGTATGCGTCAAAAATAAATTACTTTCTCACTACTAAAAATATAAAATATAGCAAGGGTAAGAAAGGATCGTTCCCACAGAGAGGACTAGGATTGTCAAGATGTTCCGGTTTCCTATATAAACAAAGGGGGGATTTTTCTGATTTTTATGTATCTAAAATAAAATAAAAACAAACAAGAAAGTAAACACGCAAATCAAGGATATAAAAATATTGGTTAAGGATTCATTATCATTCACTAACATGTTCTTGTCATAAGAATTAGAATTGATATTTAATATCTCATTATCAAAGGCCCTAGGATACTTTGATGGCAAGAATATCACGCTAATTTCCTCTTATCATCAACAAACACATTAAAAGATGCGAGTATGAATTCTATCTAAGAGGACAACTTAACGTGTAAAAGCACTAATCAAGTTTAATTCCCTAGATGCATTAAGTTCTATGAAATCAGGCCAATCAATGCAATTGAAATACATTGCGCAAACAATTTAACAAAGGTCACGATTCACTTGTGGTTACTAGGATGTATCACTACAAGCAATATTCACAATTATGCTACTTGCATTCAAGGATTATCACTTTTACGTATAATAAACCCTAAACTAGCAATAGATATGATTACAAGTTCTACCAATTTGCAACTTGACAAAACAAACAATCAATCATGTTGTAATACGTCAATCATACAACTATATTTTCAGAGAATCGTGAACGATAAATATGAAGCAAAACTAATTCATTAAGTCAAAGAGATATGCTATGTGAAATCCAACTAATCCATAACCAATAATAAAATTAACTACTCATGTTAATGGAGTTCATAACCAGGAAAAAAAGAAGAGTTTCCATGTCTAAACCCTAGAACAAAAATAGAAGCAAAGATGATCTCCAGATAGAATAGAACCAGAGAACTTATATCTCTCCCCCTGTTGTGTGAGTAGGTTTTCTTAAAACATCAACTTCCAAAATCTCGACCAAGGCTTGACCACGTTCCAGCCCACTAGCAGCCACAGTCTGGTCAATACAGGTCCAAGTCATTTTCCGAGTCAAATCAGGTCAGGTGAGTCAACTCACCAGGAAGGAATTCTGGCCGAGTTCTGGTTGTTTTCTGACCATTTCCTGGCCGACTCCAGGCTTTTCAACAGCTCCCCTGCATTGTTCAATCACATACATTCAACCTAAACATATATATCTCCTTCAGGCAATTCAATTAGCTCCAACAGCAACATCTCTTGCTTCTTCTATATCTCCTCTAACTGAAATCAATTGCAGCTGCAACCAACTCCCTGTAACTTCATGACCTGCAATATTGGTGCACTCATAGCAGCATCTTCACTTCCATTCTCCATCCTGTAACTCAAGAGCATCTCCAATCAGTGCTATGTCTTCTATTTTCAGCATCAAAACCATTCCGAATCACCACCAACACTGACTCCATTACAATTCATTGCAGCTCAGCAACTGCATTCCTACTTATTTACACTTCAAAGCAAGCTCCTAGCAGCTGCTAAACGTTCCTCTTGCAAATACATCACCATCAGTCTTCACCTGACATTTCACGGCAGCAAATATTCTTGCCTGGATTTCCTTGGCTCAAACACTGTCCATTTCACACCACCTATTCACTGTTGCTTCCATATGCCAGCCATCTCCTCCATGAGCTCAAACAACAACTCAAACCATCTGCGTCATATTTCCACTAACCTTCAGCGTCAGTACCACCATCTCATTCTCAGCTTCAACCTCTCTATAGCTTCATGAACCCTCCAAGACCACCGCAGCTCAGGCCATAAGTTCTAACTGCACTTCATAATCACCACCAGTTCCTGACACTTCGCTATATCAACTCAATCTCAAACTCAACCCATGTAGCAAACAAAACCCTGCAGTCTTCATCATCTTCTCTTCAGTTGTCTAGCACCAACACCCCTCACTGCCAAATGCTCATCCATCTCTCAGCTGCAACAGCATACTCGAGCCATTCTTCGACAGCCATCTCCTGCAGCTCACAAAACTCTGCCCTGCAGATTCAATTCCACCACTGCAATCTCAGTTTCAGTCCCATGGCAACAACACTTGATCCACCATCTCAGTACAACCAACACCATCTGCAGTTCAAGTTCACTTACGTGTTCGCCATCGCTTTGCCATCGCCTGCAGTTTCATACCCTTATTGCCTCTGCTTGCTTCCATCCCAACTCTACTCCTGCAACACAACCTTGCTCAGTGCATCAGCTGCCACTGCCATACACAACCAGAACTGCAACTGCAATACATTTGGCATCACTGCCTGGTTCATCTCAGCACATCTTCTGCAATTCAATCCAGCTCTCAAACTCCTGGACGCAACAGCACCACCATTTCCCTGTATCTCTAGCCACTCTAACAACAACATTCCATGTCCATTCAGTTCAGCTCCATCATTCAATTGCCATCACCAGCAAACTGCAAATCTCCCAATCTTTAGTTAAACTCAGAACTGGTCACCAACAGCAGCAGTTTATCATCTGAATCTCCACCTCCAGTTTCTCTTATTCCAGCTACAGATTCAATACCTCAATTTCCTGGCCTAAGCTTCTAATTCCTTTCACCAACACATTACCAGAATCATCTGCTCAAAACCCTTACGAGAATTCATCCCTCTGAACCTGGTAACCCATCTCAGAATCGTCTGTCACCAGCTCAATCTTCATTTCCATCTCTGCTTCTTTCGTAAGCTGAATCTGATGGCTTCTCAACTAGAACATCACAATAACCCATGAAAATCAACGGAAACAACTCTTCACAAACACCCATTTCTTCAATTCTTCCTTCTCGATCTCCACCACTTCATCAAAATACCCATGACAATCAATTCCATCAAAACCCATAATGAATCTGTGCCCTAATTCTTCATTTGCAAAACAGTGTCAAAATCTTCTACACTTCTCTACTGAACTTCTCTTGAACTCTGTCCAGCACTCGACAACAAAATTACTCCTATTTCTTCTCAATCTGATTTACCTCCATCAGCAGCTCTATCTTCTTCTCGGTCAATTTCAGGTTAACCCCTCTCGACCTCCACTTCTGTTGAGAAGCAGAACAAAATTTGGGAAAGAAAAACGAAGGAGAGAATGATTTCTCAATTTCAGGGTTTGGTGTAATAACTGGGATGGTTATCAACACCCATGGGTGTTTTTAGCAATTCTTTTAAGACTCAAACTGGTTGTCCCTTATCTTCGACTGGGATCCGGGTAGTACTTGCAATGAAATGATGCTTCTGCCCCTTCTTGCTCCAAATGCTTCTTCTTCTTTTGATCCAACTGACTCCAAAGTACCTAATAAATTCAAAAGCAACCATAAGGTACACAATTCACAAGAAAAATAGCAAAGAAAGCATAAATAATATATCATAATCAAGGTGTTTTAGACATCTATCAAATTCCCCCACACTTAGACTTTGCTAGTCCTCGAGCAAATCAAATTAAACTAATTCTAAAACATACAACTCCCTTTCGTTGATGATACTGTCACACTTAGCACGTATAACAAGCCTTTGAACCCCTAGGTGTTCCTAGTGGACGAGTTTTAGTCTCGTGAGAGTTTACTAGAGATATACCCACAAAACCTACTTTTCCAACTTACAAGTTCTCCGAAATGATAGCATCCAACGCACTAAGAAGACATAGAGATTCTGCGCACTAGTCATAAGAAGTTAGACATATATATGAACACAATCTCATCCTTAAAAGTTGAGAGAGAAATAACCATTCCTTATCGAAAGAAATCCAGGTTCGAGAGTGATCAAAAGTCTCGACTCTGCCTCACCATAAAGGATTTTATGAAGTTGCTCTCAATAATAAACAAATTTTTTATGGGTCACACATGTGTCCAGGTAGGAGTGAAGAGAGAATCCTGCGACACCTTAAATGGTAGGAAGGCAAAAAACTCTGAATTGTTTTGAAAACCCACATCTTTTATCATTTTTTGAAAACCCTTTTTTCTGACAATCTCTAAGAAAGAAAATCAACCACTTAACGAAGGTGGGAATATGCTTACTTACCTTGTTATCCGTTCGACGTGCAGTTAGCACCACTCTCAGAGCGTCCATAGAAACGTCTTCGGTCTTCAATCCTTGTCTTCATCTTCGTTTTCGGTCTTCAACTCTTGATGATGAAATCTTGAACTTCGTAGAATCTTGACAATGTAACTCTTTCCTCTAATTCCTTGTTGCTTGAAACTTCATTATAGATATTCCTTCTTTCCATTGGCTTTATTGAAAGAATACAAAACTAAAAATGAACTAAACAAACCAAAATATGATGATTTTTTTTTTAATTGAGACAAGAAAAATAAAAATAAAACAAAACAAAATAATAAAACTAATAATGAACCTAACAAAATTTTCTCTTGTCTCTTTATTTATTTATTTTTTCATTTATTTTTGTTTTTACAAGAGACCTAGCATAATGATGACCATGGCCCAAGTTTTTTTTTTTTTTTTGAGAAAAGAGAAAATAAAATACAAATTTACAAATAAGAATAAAGATAAAATAAAAATGTAAGTATAAAGGCCATGGTGTAAGTACTTTACCGCTTGATTCTTCACAACTTGTATGTCTCGATATCATAAACTTCTTGATAATCTTCACTGTTGTACATAAGTCTTCAACTTGTAAAGATTCTGCTCCTTGTCTTGTTGCTTTACTTGAATCTGAAATCTGCTCATTTTTGTATTGTTGCTTGTAAACCTTGAACGTCTTCAACTTTCTTTCGAATTTGTGATGCTCCTCTTGTTGATGATGATCGTGTTTCTATGGACCTGTTGGTGTAGAGAGAGATAAAATGGATGGTGCTAACTGCGAACAAGATTACAAGTGGTATGTAAGTTAGCAATTAGATATCACCATCATGATTGATAAAATAGCACTAAAGAGATCAAAGTAGTGCTTCTATTGGTGGGAGGTTGGGTAGCTCACCATTCTACCCGGAGTTTACGTACGGTGACACACACTCTAAAAGCACATATTTAGACACGTACAAAGAATTGAAGGTCGGTGCCTCTCATGATGTAACATGGGTAGTCTCCACTATAGGGGATCACAACTCTAATACCGAAATCAGTCTGCACCTCATTTTCCACTGGCATGGTTAAATCCAACTTTAACTCTCATACAAGCAAGAAACCTGATCACGTTCTCTGGAATCTCTAAGTTCACTCACTCTTGTGAGAATTTCGATGTAACCTTAGCGACATGTATACTATGTGACTCTAAACTAACTACAAGTTGGAGTTTTCATGCACTAATTTACACAAAATTTGAAAAAATTTGAAAATTTTACAATGCAAATGCTTAACCACTCCCCCACACTTAAACTTTACATTGTCCTCAATGTAAATTGAGTCATCCAAGTAGAGTCAAGGTGGGAAATCCCATACGAAATGTGACAAGAAATCAGAAAAAGTAAATACAAGACAAGAAAAAACTAAAAATAAGACAAGAAATACTCATCCTATGGGTTGCTTCCCATGCATCGCTTGGTTTAAAGTCATCCGCTCGACTTGCAAGTTGAATTCCCCATACACCAATAATCTGAAAAGTTGGGGATCCTTCCATGTAACCTGTTTTGCAAATACTCGCTTCACACAAATATTAGTACAAGAAAACATAAGTGAAGCTATCGCCCCATAGAAGCTTCCCCCACACTTATTCTTTTCTACACTTGAAAGAACATAGAAATCAGGAACTTCTATGGTTTCTTCTTTGCAAACATTCATAGTATGAGAATCAAATGTTTCTAATGGCGGATATCGAGAAACAAAGTCATTTAATAATATTCTTGAAGAACATATATTCAAGCCAATAAGAGGTAAAGGAGAAGGATTAATAGGCAAAGGGTTATACAAACCTTGCAACTCTTGTGTTATGGTATCCTCTTCATCCTTAAAAAATTCAAGTGAATTACTTACCTCTTGCACATCGTGGTCCTCTATCAAACTTTGCAACCGTTCTTCATCCGTTTCTGCCTTAACCAGAGTCTCGACATCAACATCATCATTACAATCCTTTGCAAGCTTAATTGGGTCTTCCACAACATTACTCAATTCGGTCACATTCTCAACATACTCCTCTTCGTCTTCATTTTCAGACTCACCGAAATTAGAATCGTCGTCGGTTTCCCAACCTTTATCACGACGTCGTTTAGGTTCCATACGAATGGTCCTACTAATTTCATCGACAAGCTCTTCCGATGCTCCATCATCTTCCAACTTGTATAATTTATTGTAAGTTTTCTAACATTCACACGCTTACCACTATTGGCTACAATAGGTTCTCTTTCCCATGACTTTTCCCTTTGAATGGGTGAATGATCATAACTACGATCTAAAGTCAGGTAAGAAAAAGTGTTGCAGAAATTGGTTTGTGCCACGTTCTCTCCATCACAATCAAGTTGGTTTAGTCTTTGTTGTATGTATTGTAATCCATTCATAACCTGCATACAACTCGGATAAAGCCAATTGGGATTAGAATTGTCCCACCTTGGTGCTTGACTTACATACCCACTACAAGGTTGTTGTTGGTATGTATGAAAATCACCATAAGCTCTTGGATATTGATCATAGTCGATAAATTGGTTCCGATCGTATCCCATAGATGGTGGACAATTGTCATAGTGTTGAGGAGGTTGAAAACCGTATTCATTGCTCCAGTATGCTCCTTCCATGTGACAATAAGTACTTGAAACAAGAGTTCTCAAAACTACGTCAAAACCAGAAAATAAGAACTAAAAACAAAACTAAAATCAAAAAATAAGAAACCAAAAACAAGTGACAATCATTGCCTCCCCGGCAACGGCGCCAAAATTTGATCGCTGTCGTATGCGTCAAAAATAAATTACTTTCTCACTACTCAAAATATAAAATATAGCAAGGGTAAGAAAAGATCGTTCCACAGAGAGGACTAGGATTGTCAAGATGTTCCTGTTTCCTATATAAACAAAGGGGAGATTTTTCTGATTTTTATGTATCTAAAATAAAATAAAAACAAACAAGAAAGTAAACACGCAAACCAAGGATATAAAAATATTGGTTAAGGATTCGTTATCATTCACTAACATGTTCTTGTCATAAGAATTAGAATTGATATTTAATCTCTCATAATCAAAGGCCCTAGGATACCTTGATGGAAAGAATATCCCGCTAATTTCCTCTTATCATCAACAAACACATTAAAAGATGCGAGTATGAATTCTATCTAAGAGAACAACTTAACGTGTAAAAGCACTAATCAAGTTTAATTCCCTAGATGCACTAAGTTCTATGAAATCAGGCCAATCAATGCAATTGAAATACATTGCGCAAACAATTTAGCAAAGGTCACGATTCACTTGTGGTTACTAGGATGTATCACTACAAGCAATATTCACAATTATGCTACTTGTATTCAAGGATTATCACTTTTACGTATAATAAACCCTAAACTAGCAATAGATGTGATTACAAGTTCTACCAATTTGCAACTTGACAAAACAAACAATCAATCATGTTGTAATGCGTCAATCATATAACTATATTTTCAGAGAATCGTGAATGATAAACATGAGACAAAACTAGTTCATTAAGTCAAAGAGATATGCTATGTGAAATCCAACTAATCCATAACCAATAATAAAATTAACTACTCATGTTAATGGAGTTCATAACCAGGAAAAAAAGAAGAGTTTCCATGTCTAAACCCTAGAACAAAAGTAGAAGCAAAGATGATCTCCAGATAGAATAGAACAAGAGAACTTATATCTCTCCCCCTGTTGTGTGAGTGGGTTTTCTTAAAGAACGATGTTTTGGGGACTACTCCAAATAGGTGGGGGACTACTCTTCTATTTTGGGGTGGATATTTGAAGTAATTTTGGGTCACCCCTTATCTATATTTTTTTAATACCAAATTTACCCTTGGTAATTAAATTAGTTAGTTTATTAATTAGTTAGTGTTAGTGTAATAATTAATTAGTGATTAGTTAGTTATTAATAGGATAGTGTTGTTAGAATGAGAAGAAGAAGAAGAAGAAGAAGAAGATGAAGATGAAGAAAAAGAGGGAAGAACACTAAAAATGTTATTTTGAGTTTAGTAAATATGATATGAGTGATTCATGTGATGATACCTCCTCCTCAGAATCAGAACCTCCTTCATCTCCAAATATATTTGTCAATATTTCTAATGATCCGGATATGAGTTATTTGTTAGATGATGAAAGCTATTTACCCCAAACTCAACCTAACAACCCAAATGATGAATTTTATCATCCACAACCAAAAGATGAAGTTATGGGTACTCAGGTATGTCTCAAATTTAGTTAATGTAGCTTGAATTGTGCAAAAAATTGGCCAAATCGAAAATTTCAGGAAGAAATTTTGGCTAGGTTAAAGTAGTTCGGTTAGCAATCCTGCAGAACAGGTAGCCGAACTCTCCTGTATGTGCAGTTCGGTTACTCGTTTCTGCATACGCAGGTAACCGAACTCTGTTTTAATGGAGGTTTTTGAGAGTTCGGTTATCTTTTTCCAGAAAACATTGCCGAACTAATTTTATAGAGTATACAGTTAATAGTTCGGTTGAGTCGAGTTTAGTCCCTTTGTTACCGAAGTTTATGTTCGGAAAGCTCACAAATCACGTTCATTGAATAGGTAACCGAACTTTTAAGTTCGGTTTAGTCGATAGTAGTAATTATGTTGCCGAACTATATCATAGAAAATTCCAAAGAAAAAGTTCGGCAAGATCGCATTTTTTTTTCCATAACCGAACTTATTGTTCGGCAGGATCGTTTTTATTTTTACATTGCCGAAAATTTAAGTATTTCTTATTTTTAGTTGGTATTGACGTTGTGCTATTACTCATAGGTCGCATCTGATCTAATAGAACCAATGGAAAATCAACCTACCCCTGTTGATATTTTGTACGATGACACGTCCCATCACTACATGAATGACTTGGTATTCAAAAGTCCTTTAGAGGCAAAGAGTTGGGCTAGACAACATGTACTAAAAGACATGTGTGTATTAGTATTGAATGGAGAGAAAGCAAAACCCGCTTTGAAATGGTTTGTGAGAGAAGCGGTGATCCCGATAAAAACCACAAGAGGATGGGTTATGTTTATAAAGGAAAGACAAATAGGAAGAACAAAACTTTCTCAAAGAAGATTAAATGCCCATTCAAGCTTGCATTTAATTACAACGAAGAATTGGGTGGATGGGTTCTCTACAAGGTTATTGAAGGTTGTCATAACCACCCTCGTCCGGAGCATCTTGAAGGACGTTTCATGGCGGCCAAGCTAACTCCTGAAGAGATGGACAAGGTAGCTAAAATAAGGAAAATGGGTCTTTCACCGATTCAAATGCTCCAAATACTAAAGGAGGATAACAAGGATAACCACTCATCTTTGTCCACCGTTTGTAATGCAATTGTGACAATTAGAAATAAGGAATGGAGAGATAGACAAGTGATGCAACAATTGTTTTTTTTTGCCAAAGTGAAAGACTACGCGGTTCAAAAGGATGTGGATTCGGACGGAGAGATAACACAACTCTTCATTGCGCATCCAACGAGTGTTCAATTGGCTCAATGCTTTCATGAAGTTCTCATAATGGATTGTACTTATAAGACGAACAAGTACGAGATGCCATTGTTAAATATTGTTGGGCGTACTTCGACGCAGTCACCGTTTACCGTGGCATTTTGTTTCTTAAGGGACGAGCAAGAACCTAGTTACATTTGGGCACTACAACAAGTTAAGGAAATCTTCCGAGGTGATGATATTCCCGGGGTTATAGTCACCGACAATGAAGTCGCATTGATGAATGCAATAGAGGTAGTGTTTCCATTAGCACACAATATGCTTTGTACGTTCCATATATGGTGTAATTTGATAAATAGGTGCAAGCCAACAATTTGGCCACCCAAGAAAAAAGGATATGAAGAGATTAAGATGCTACCGGAACATGAAAAAGGGGATGCAAAAGAGGAAGTTGAAAAACAATATGATCTAAATTACGCTAAATGGGTTGCTTTCAATGGTGAATGGGAATCATTGTGTTGGTCTCTTACCGAGGAAGAGTATCATCTAAATCTTGCGGGGTTTATCGCCCATTGGGATACTCCCGATTATCCCGGTGTTGTATCGTATGTTCTTCGCCAATGGTTGGAACCACACAAAGAGAGGTTTGTTAATGCCTATATCAACCAATACAAACACTTGGGAAATCAAGCGACAAGTTTAGTAGAGTCGGCTCACCATCGGTTGAAGAAGAATTTCTTTGGATGTGTTGATAATTTCATAACCGTGTGGAATGCTATGGAGAATTACTTCAAGCGCGACATTGATAGAATTAAAGAGAAGTTCAAAAAAAGCCGTATATTCAAAACGACCGGAAAATATCCCGACCACCCATTGTTCAAGGGAATCCATTACAACGTATCTCGCCAATGTATGAAGTTGTTGATTATAGAAGTCGAGTTGATTGATAAGTGGGAAACCAAGAGGGATGAGGTGTGTGTATGTAACATGAAGAAGTCTATGGGACTCCCTTGTTGCTATATGATAATCAACTACGAGCATGGCGTAATCCCTTTAAGCGACATTGATCCATATTGGAAGCATCTAAGTTTCATCCCTCCTCCAAAAGGAGAAGAAGCCAGAGAGGAGTTTGGTGATAACGAAATGGGTAGAACCGTACTAGAGATGTATCGTGGCATGAACAAGCTCCAAAAACAAATATTTTGGGATGACATGAGGAAAATCATATATCCACAAACTTCAGAGAATGTTTATGAACCGTCAACAGGCAAACGCAAAGGTAGGCCAAGCAAAAAAGAAACTAAAAAACAACTAAGAGAATATGCAAAGGTGTTGCGTAAGAAGAAAAGTGAGCAAACCCCATTTACTAGAGATCCTTTGGCCCATGAGTATACCGCGGCAATGTACTTGGAGCAAACCAAGAAACGTGGTAGGAGTATTGAGGAGAAAGGCGAAACAAGTGAGCGAGATTTGAAGAAAAAAGGTACGATGTGTCCATCACAACCAAGGCAACCATGTTCCGGCGACGTGAAGCTTAAGTCTCCAATTTGCCCTATCCAACCATCTTCCCTATATGTGAAGTTTGAGGCTCCAAATAAAGACTATTTGAATGAGCTACCTCTATACATTAGAGAATACGTTATATCCACCGACGACGTTCCTCCGGATGGTAATTGTGGTTTTCATGTTGTTAATCAACAACTTGGGCCTTTCATCGAAGGTGCCAAGCTAAATAATGGGTGTGCAATCACTCATATAAGGCAAAGGTTGTTGTCCAAACTAAAGGAGAATCCGGCATTTTACAAGACAATGTTGTGCGATGGGGTTGGTAGTCTCAATGAGCAATTTGTTAAGTATCAACGTCGTCTTCATGGGGGCCATCCGATCACACCGGATTATTGGATGAGCATACCGATATGTGGACACTTAATCGTCGAGGCATTTAATTGTGTGTTTCATTATTTCTCAAAGTATGCTAGTTTCACCTTCACCCCGAAAACAACCGTATGTGTCGAGCAACTCAAACGAAGGAGATGTGTGATGGCATTGACTAACAACAACCACTTTATAGGCCTTCGTTTAAAACCCGATTGTCCACTGCCTCCAATATCCGGAAACTCTTATTGGCCTGCATTTAACTCCGATATAATGTTGGGTTGGTGTATTATGTATGAGCATAACATGGAGATGTGGAAATCTTTGGAGAAATCGGACGAAATTGTACATGAAGGTCAAATTTCCCTTGAGGATGATTAAATGACACATGTAATGGAACTAAGTATGCTTTTCAATCTAATACTATGTTTTTTGAAGTGTGGTATTCATTATCGAGTTAATTTTAGTATTTTATTGAGTTGACAGATAATAGTTCGGTAAGCACATATGATTATCCAGGTTGCCGAACACCTGTTTTGTGTTAGATATAGAACATTGAAATTTTAAAATTCAAAGTTCGGTTAGAAAATAAATATTTGCGAGCCAACCGAAATACAAAATTCGGTTAACATGGTAAATAATGAGGTAACCGAACTTTTATTTGAAGGCTCAAAGAATGACTTTTTACCTGAAGTCTAACTCACAAACTGGTAGGATTTAGGTGTTTTATTTGAGTCTTCAAAGTAGAGTTCGGCTACCAGTGAAAATGTTGCGAGGTAACCGAACTCTGTCTTCGGCAACCTGGTAGGATTTAGCTGTTCGCCGAAAAAACAGTTCGGTGACCATTAATTTGTCACACTTTACCGAATTTTAATTTCGGCTAGCTCTGTTCAAATTGAGGTAACCGAACTTTTTACCTGAAGTGTAAGTCACAAACTGGTAGGATTTAGGTGTTTTATTTGAGTCTTCAGAGTAGAGTTCGGCAACCTTGAAAATGTAGCATGTAACCGAACTCTGTGTTCGGCAACCTGGTATGATATAGTTGTTCGCCGAAAAAAGAGTTCGGTGACCATTAATTTGTCACAGGTAACCGAACTTTAAGTTCGGTTAGCTATGTAAAAATTTCAGGTGGCCGAAAAACAACCTGTATTCAAAATTTCATCCATATAAAATTGAAAACACAAACCCAATTAAAATTAAAAACGCAAACAAGGTTCTAAAACAAATATAAAAGTTGTTATACATACACAAACATACGAAATTAAACCATAAGAAATCCACAACTAAGATGTTTTTTGACACTAAAACCATACGAAATCACTAATGACCACCGCGACGCACCCTTTTACCACTTCCTTTTTTACCACGAGTTTTAGGTGGAACTTCCTCATCACTTTGGGTTTCATCTACTCGTCCGGTTTCCTCCATGGCGCGACTTGAACATTCTCCTTGTTGTCGACCCCTCTTCAATTGCTTAGACCTACTTGGCTCCATCATTCTTTTAGTTATAAGACCCTCCCACTCGCCGTAGAGGTAGGTTTGTTCCTTAGTCGACATCGGCTCTCCACTACGGATTTCAGTCATCCATTTCTTCAACAATTTCGTACCCTTCTTCACCTGATTCCAATTTTAAGCATAAGTAAATAAATTTTCAATACTTTCAAACAACAAGGAAGTATAAGAGAAGACATTTTCTTACCACATTATCCCATAACATTTTTGCTTTTTCTCCACAAATAGGCATCTCCTTCTGAGCTCTCTTAGCATCCCTCTCCTTTGCCTTCGCATTCGCCTTATCATTCTTAGCTTGTGCTTCTCTATTTATCACAAAACGATGACTAATTTCCTGATAAAACTCCATATAATCTTCATCACATGCATTTACATCTCCATCACAAGGTACACAATCACCTAAAGGTAAGTAGTAGTTACGAAGTGCATTCCAATGTCCTACCGTAGGAGTTGGTTCATGTTTTGGAACAAAATATTTCTCAGTGTTCTTTGTTCCTTGAACCACCAAATTGAAATTTTCATTCACCACGTCGGGATCCATTTGGACACAACAAAGTTGTCTTAGTATTCTCCTTGGATTATATATTGCGTAGCCATTAGGATACCAAATTGGTCCATAGTATGCCGAGACGGTAGAGAAACCATTCAGATCTTCTTCATCTACAGGGACATCATCGGGTACGGCGTATGGGTGAAATACCACATCGTTCACCGTAAGTTTATCCAATTTCTCTCTCAACGAAGTCAACTTCTCTTCTTTAGACTTCTTTTGTGCGTCCAAAAATAACCATTTTCCTGCTATAGGTTCGTCATAGGGATAAGGTGTCTTTTCCCTAGCCAATCCCAATGAAGGGAAGTGGTCATAAATCCAAACCTATGTGAAAATACGAAAATATTAACCACATACATGATAATTGATTTGGGAGCAGAAAATTTATGAGAATAATTTGCTAACTAACAATGTAAAAGGTCACCTGAATAAGAGTTAAGTAACCTCCAATTTGAGTTGTCTTAATCCTCGACCCTTTGCTCATCTCTCCTAGAACAAAAGCAAGCACCCAGTGGCCCAAGAGTATTGGTTAATCTCATCGAGATTCTCCAAAAGCTGTAGATAATGTGCATCCACCCTATTTCCAGAAGTGTCGGGGAAAATGACGGTTCCTAGCTGATATAACCAATAAGCGGTGACATGATGCCTAAGGGTCTCCTGGTCCATCACCAACTTTCCTTTCTCCACCTTCTTTCTTGTCCCTCCAAATGCTTCCTTCAACTTTACCAACTTGAATTTCTTCACCTTCTTCTTGAAGGCTCCATTTACCTCTCTTGGATTATACTCATCGCCCCGTTTAGGGGACTTCACAGAATGTCTAAACTCACATTAAGCCTTTCTTGCATCCCATCCTAGACATTTTAGAGCCAATTCTTCAAGAGCTTCATAATGCATCGAGGGGTTGTAGCCTTCTCGAAGACATTTACCTTCCACTGGTAAGCCGGTTATTCTCGAGCAATCATCGGGAGTAATTCCCATCTCGCCAAATGGAAGATGCATTGTATATGTCTCGGGATAATACCTCTCGAGAAATGCGGATACGGCAACAACGTCAAAATCCACATGTGCATACTCAATAGCTCTCCATAACACACACTGTTTCACCTTTGCTTGAAAATCGTCACACTCCAAAGAAAGATCCCATTTGGACGCCTTTTGACGACGAATAAGACGCATCATTATGATCCTACGAAAATAACATAACACTATTAATACTTGACGAAACATGTCCCAAAAAAAAATATCGTTTTGTTAGTTAAGAATGAACTTAAAGAATACCTTTGTCGCATAGATCTTCGCATCCCATGAGTGTTTGTATCCAAACAATGTGGCCCCTCCATCATTTGGAGTACCATAAGTTGGGTTCACTGGTGGCAAACACAAATTATCAGGGAGAATGTGTGAGTATCTATCACAAGGCGGCTTCCGCTTCTTTTTCTCTTTAACAGGAACTATTTCTTGCTCTTCTTCCTCTTCCTCCACTTCATCCTCTTCCTCCTCTTCATCCTCTCCCTCCTCTTCTTCCTCTTCATCCTCTCCCTCTTCTTCCTCATCCTTCTCTTCCTCTTGTCCTTCTCCTTCTTTGCCCTGTCCTTGTTCTTCTTCCTCTACATTTTCAACGTGTTCTCTTTGTTGTTCAACCTCTTCATTTCCCTGGTCTTCATTTCCTTGCTCTTCTTCATCATCATTCTCTTCTTCAATAATATTATCAATTGTATTCTCCATCACCTCTTGATTGACTTCCTGTAATGATCCCCCTCCATGTTTTGCATTTTTAGTACCACGGTTTCGGAAATCCAGATGTATCCTACCGCGAGGGGTTGGAGTTCTCAAATCTTCGGCTACGTGGGGATTAGATTTTTTCCCTTTGTTCCTAATGAATGAAAACCACATTATTAGCTAAACAGAATATTGTCTTATCAAATAAAATTGAACATGGGATTACATCAAACACAAAATGTTAACAGACTAAAGTTCGGTTATCTGGTATAAGTTGCGAGGTAACCGAACTACAAGTTTGTATGTGACAGATCAAAGTTCGGTTACCACATAGAAAGTGCGACGTAACCGAACTATATTTTATCAAAGTTCGGTTACCTATATAAATTTATCGAGGTAACCGAACTCAAAATTTTCATATAAAGAAGGAGTTCGGTTACGTTTTTTTTTTGCGAGCTTACCGAACTTCATAATTCGGTTACCTAAAAATTACTAATTGGCCGAACTGTTCTTCATATTGAAAGTTCGGTTACCAAATTCTAGGGTTTTAAAATTTTCTCCTAGCCGAAATCTCTACTGTAACGACCATTTTCAAAGGTTTTTGATGATTTCTAATCGATTTCTTCAACCAAAAACGATTCAAAGGAATGGGTATGAAGTAAATTACCTGCGGATTTTCATTTTGATAGAATCAGACTCCTTGGTTGATGTTGGATGCTTCACTTCGTCTCCCAACTTTGCTTGAAGTTGTTTATCAACTTCAAATTGATTTGGGAGATTCGCTATGCTAGCCAGACCCGGACTCAATCCGGGAATTCTTGGTGTCTGCTTAGAACGCATTGTTTTTTAAAATTGATTAATCGACGATGAATTTTTTCGAATCGACGATGTATACGAAGAAGAGGAGAAGAAGAATAAAAGAAAAAAAATAAGGGTTTTGAAACTGATTTTAGGTTTTAATTTAGGGGTTAGTTTAGTGGGTAGTGGTTAAATTAGTGGGTTATTAGGATTAGTTATAACCTTAATTAGGATAAGGGCAGATTAGTCTTCCCTATTCTTTTAGGACACCCCTTAAAATTTAGGGTGGACATTTGAATAACAAAGTAGTCCCCATTGTTTTGGGATAGTCCCCAAAACATCGTTCTTCTTAAAACATCAACTTCCAAAATCTCGACCAAGGCTTGACCACGTTCCAGCCCATTAGCAGCCACAGTCTGGTCAATACAGGCCCAAGTCCTTTTCCGAGTCAAATCAGGTCAGGTGAGTTAACTCACCAGGAAGGAATTCTGGCCGAGTTCTGGTTGTTTTCTGACCATTTCCTGGCCGACTCCAGGCCATTTCAACAGCTCCCCTGCATTGCTCAATCACATTCATTCAACCTAAACATATATATCTCCTCCAGGCAATTCAATTAGCTCCAACAGCAACATCTCTTGCTTCTTCTATATCTCCTCTAACTGAAATCAATTGCAGCTGCAACCAACTCCCTGTAACTTCATAACCTGCAATATTGGTGCATTCATAGCAGCAGCTTCACTTCCATTCTCCATCCTGTAACTCAAGTGCATCTCCAATCAGTGCTATGTCTTCTATTTTCAGCATCAAAACCATTCCGAATCACCGCCAACACTGACTCCATTACAATTCATTGCAGCTCAGCAACTGCATTCCTACTTATTTCCACTTCAAAGAAAGCTCCTAGCAGCTGCTAAACGTTCCTCTTGCAAATCCATCATCATCAGTCTTCACCTGACATTTCACGGCAGCAAATATTCTTGCCTGGATTTCCTTGGCTCAAACACTGTCCATTTCACACCGCCTATTCACTGTTGCTTCCATATGCAAGCCATCTCCTCCATGAGCTCAAACAACAATTCAAACAATCTGCGTCATATTTCCACTAACCTTCAGCGTCAGTACCACCATCTCATTCTCAGCTTCAACCTCTCTGTAGCTTCATGAACCCTCCAAGACCACCGCAACTCAGGCCATAACTTCTAACTGCACTTCATAATCACCACCAGTTCCTGACACTTCGCTATATCAACTCAATCTCAAACTCAACTCATGACAGCAAACAAAACCCTGCAGTCTTCATCACCTTCTCTTCAGTTGTCTAGCACCAACACCCCTCACTGCCAAATGCTCATCCATCTCTCAGCTGCAACAGCAAACTCGAGCCATTCTTCGACAGCCATCTCCTGCAGCTCACAAAACTCTACCCTGCAGATTCAATTCCACCACTGCAATCTCAGTTTCAGTCCCATGGCAACAACACTTGATCCACCATCTCAGTACAACCAACACCATCTGCAGTTCAAGTTCACTTACGTGTTCTCCATCGCTTTGCCATCGCCTGCAGTTTCATACCCTTATTGCCTCTGCTTGCTTCCATCCCAACTCTACTCCTGCACACAACCTTGCTCAGTGCATCAGCTGCCACTGCCATACACAACCAGAACTGCAACTGCAATACATTTGGCATCACTGCCTGGTTCATCTCAGCACATCTTCTGCAATTTAATCCAGCTCTCAAACTCCTGGACGCAACAGCACCACCATTTCCCTGTATCTCTAGCCACTCTAACAACAACATTCCATGTCCATTCAGTTCAGCTCCATCATTCAATTGCCATCACCAGCAAACTGCAAATCTCCCAATCTTTAGTTAAACTCAGAACTGGTCACCAACAGCAGCAGTTTACTATCTGAATCTCCACCTCCAGTTTCTTTTATTCCAGCTGCAGATTCAATACCTCAATTTCCTGGCCTAAGCTTATAATTCCTTTCACCAACACATTACCAGAATCATCTGCTCAAAACCCCTACGAGAATTCATCCCTCTGAACCTGGTAACCCATCTCAGAATCGTCTGTCACCAGCTCAATCTTCATTTCCAGCTCTGCTTCTTTCGTAAGCTGAATCTGATGGCTTCTCAACTAGAACATCACCATAACCCATGAAAATCAACGGAAACAACTCTTCACAAACACCCATTTCTTCAATTCTTCCTTCTCGATCTCCACCACTTCCTCGAAATACCCATGACAATCAATTACATCAAAACCCATAATGAATCTGTGCCCTAATTCTTCATTTGCAAAACAGTGTCAAAATCTTCTACACTTCTCTACTGAACTTCTCTTGAACTCTGTCCAGCACTCGACAACAAAATTACTCCTATTTCTTCTCAATCTGATTTACCTCCATCAGCAGCTCTATCTTCTTCTCGGTCAATTTCAGGTTAACCCCTCTCGACCTCCACTTCTGTTGAGAAGCAGAACAAAATTTGGGAAAGAAAAACGAAGGAGAAAATGATTTCTCAATTTCAGGGTTTGGTGTAATAACTGGGATGGCTATCAACACCCATGGGTGTTTTTAGCAATTCTTTTAAGACTCAAACTGGTTGTCCCTTATCTTCGACTGGGATCCGGGTAGTATTTGCAATGAAATGATGCTTCTGCCCCTTCTTGCTCCAAATGCTTCTTCTTCTTTTGATCCAACTGACTCCAAAGTACCTAATAAACTCAAAAGCAACCATAAGGTACACAATTCACAAGAAAATAGCAAAGAAAGCATAAACAGTATATCATAATCAAGGTGTTTTAGATACCTATCAGCAGTTCACGAAATTCAGATGGTATAGGTTTACGAACCGGGTTTGCAAACTTACCTCATTCCAGAACTCATATGTAAAGAGTCTGATAACCGGGATTGTAAACCTATATAATGCACGGAATTTAGATTAACTTTAGTAAAATATACAAGTATGTATACCTATCGCCAAGAAGTTCTTTTTCTCACATATTTACTAATTTTAAACATTCCCAATAGCCATAAACAATATGCACTATTGCTTGGGCAATTTCCAAATGTTCAACTTGAAATAAAAAATAGTTTGTGAAGGATAAATTGTTCTAACTAAGATTGCTAAGAATCTACGTACATCCATTTCTTGAATCATATTTCGAGAGTTTAACCCAGACGATCTTGAACTCGAAGTTTCTTCTTTGCAATATTAAACCTACTCAAATCATACTACACAGTCTCATAAGATAGAATGGTAAATGCCGCGAGTAAATAGGATAAGTCAGTCTTCACATACCTCTTTGTTGATGAAGTTATTGCAAATGTCTTCGTTTGTTCTTCAATCTTTAATCTTCAAGGGTTATTCAGTGATGTCTGATACTCAACTACCATACTCTAATCCTAGTCTAAGACTTGACTTTAGTAGACTAGAAATCAAGATATAGTTTTTTACATCTAACATTGACAACAAGCTTGAGATACCAAAACTTGTGAGTTCGACCGAGAGATGCTCTAACAGTCTTCCACTCAATCCTTGATCATAAAACTATAAATAGTGCAGCTTGTATTCTTTAAAACTCATCCATTTACGCACCGCCTAACCGTTAGTGTGGAAATCCAACTCGTTGATAGGGGAAAGTTATTTAATTAGGTAAAATCTCTTGCTTTTCCTTTATTTAAATTCTTCTTTGGGATCAAGAAGCTTATGGTAGTACCGTTGGTGGAAAATTAAATTGTATTATTATTTTAGTTTTCAGTTATTGATTTGATTGACTAACAGTATAGTCATTCTTAATAGATCTGTTTGAGGGTAAAAACTGATTCTGCTGTTTTTGGTAAATTTGGGTGTGTTGATGAGAAACGGATTCAAACCCTAAACAAATGCACTGCACGAGAGTACTTTTAGATTCAAGAGATCAATCTGTAAGACTCTGGCCTAAACCAAGAAATGGCCGTTCAAGATTCATTTCGGTCACAAAGTGAAGTAGAAGGGTTGATCTTAGGGAGGGAAGCGAAGAAGGTGTTTGAGATCAGAATGTTGAATAATGAAGGTGTGGCTGTTTTATGACTTGTATCAGAATATGGTTTCTGGATACTTGTGTTGATAACACTTGTGTTGTTATTGTCGAAATAGATTGAAAACCTATTTATACAAGTCATTGAGCGCACCCTGATCTCGTAGGAAGTGGAGGAGATTAAGTAGTGGAGTAGTGGGGTTGTGTAAGAGGTGGTGATCATCACGTTTCCATTATGAGGGAAGAATGGTCACACCTTCACCCACTACTCTCATTGTTGTTAACCGTCTGTCCTTTCCTGACACTTTCTCGTAGTGGGCGCGTTGCATGTCACACGCTGTAAACCGCCAGACCAATACCCCAGTGAGCATCCCCCAGTTTGTGACACGTTTGATGTCTCGAGTAAATGGGTCAAGTCGTGGGACTTGCCGCACAGAATAGCACACAGCGCTATTAGGTTAAATAAATAAGTTATTTGTGAAGCCGATATTCATAAAATATCGTATGTATTCGATGCACGTAAAGCATCGCTTTTAAGCAAGAAGCTCAAAATAATCGATGTGCAGGAAAGGACCGGACAACTTTAGAGCTTGTCTAAATTAGTCGCGATTCGATCGTCTTAAAAAGAAGAACGTGACCGGACAACTTTGGGCGATCGTTTGGTAGCTCTAGGGGTGAGCTACTGCTTGGTCGATCGCTCCTTGTAGGCGAGTGGCGGATGGTAGCCATTCTAAAATCCTACCGGTTGATCTAAATTAGATCTGGATCCCTTAAATCGGCTATCCAAGTTGAGTGGTCGAGACGATTTGCGGCAGTTAATGACTGTTGTTGAAGCAGCGCGAAGGGCCATCTTTGGGCGATCATTTGGGATCCCACGGGCGAGCTGTAGCTCGGTCGATCGCTCCTTACGGGAGGGGGGTGGCCGGTGATCATAGCGGCACCCCATCGATCATCTAGTATCCGATCTAAGCCGTCCGACCAAGCTAGCAAAGTTGGACCGACGAGATGGTTTTGCGGCAGCTGCTTGCTGTCGTTGATTTAGGGTTTGGAAGCCGTGCGTCCCACCCTAGTTTGGCTAATCGAATCAAAGCGCTGGGAGCTGATTTTAACAGGCCGATCGGCCATGTTCAAAGATGGGCCGCTTATGAGCACGCTGACATCTCCTGGGCCATCTAAAATTAGATCTAAGCCACTCGATTCGGCTGGCGAAGATGGGTGGTCATGATCGATTTACGACAGTAGCATACTGCCGCAAATATAAATTAGGGTTTTAAAACGGCCGCGTCCACCCTAGTTTGATCGAACGGTTTGATGCGTCATTGACTTCCCATGAGCAAGTCGATCGACCGGGAATGAAATTGGGCCGGTGGTGAACGCATTGGAATCTCTTTAATCGTACGGGATACGATCTAGGCCGTCCGACTTGTCTGGCTAAGTTGGATGGATGTGATGATTTGCGATAGTTGTATGCTGTCGCAACCCAAATTAGGGCTTTGGAATAGCGCGTTCGCCCTAGTTCGGGATAACGATTTGACGCCCTCTCGACTTGCCGCGGGCAGGTCGATCGACTAAGGGAGAAGTTGGGACGCCAATGGGTATACTGGCGCCTTTTTGATCATTCCAAGGAAGATCTCAGCCGTCCAACTAGGATGGCTAAGTTGGACGGTCATGATGTATTTGAGACCGTTTTTGCCAGTCTTAGCTCGTTTGAGCTTATTTTTCAAATAGCGCGAACACCCATATTAGGGTTAACGTTCGAAGTGCTTGCGGGTGTACTAGATGGAATCCGTTCGGTCGGGATGTTAGTGGGCCCGCCGGTGGTCATCATGATGATCACCTAGTTCCGCTAGGAGTAGGCTAGGCTTGTTGAATTGTGTGGCCAAATTGTGTGGCCGTGATCGTTTTTTAAGACTGATATGGACAGTCTAGATTTTCCTTAAGGAATTTAAACGCGTTCGATTGCGCTAACTTTTAATTAAAAAGTGCGTAGACACGCTGATCTCTTTATAGAGAGTGGTGTCGCCTACGTGAGTGTTTTCATGCAGGTCTCAATACTGACACTTCGGGAGATTCATGCTACTCCGCTGCGAGCGAACATTAATCGTCATGTCATGCCAATATTGAGAGTTCGACTGGGAACATTGCATAGGAAAATACTAGGCAGGCAATGCATTAGTGAATAATGCCGGTGGAAAATAAAATTCACATAATATTTTGGGATTGTTGTTGCACGCACCATTCTGAGTAAATTTTATACATACAGATATATTGAATTGCTCAATACATATGTGAGCGAAGAGGCTTAAGCACTCATTGCTTTTAAATGGCTTCTGTTCCTTTGCAGGATGACAGCGCATTAAATACAGGGTTTACGATTTTAGCCCTTGAACAAAAAACCACCATCAACAAGATCATACTTGATTATTCCATGGTCCTTCTCTTCTGATATAAAACTACCCAAGTTTGTTGATGATTGACTATTACAGATCAAGTGATTCAAGATATGTAGATAGAACTTGTGATCAATCAACTTTAACAGACTCCGCATGTGTGAATTAATTGTCAGTCAAAATCAAGTTGTTTGTGCAGGTACTTTGAAGATTGAAGACTATAATTTTTTATTTTTTTTTGGTATTCTGATCTTTGTGATACTTCGTGCAGACTTGATTCTCTGAGATTCAAACAAGCAGTTGATTTCGATAGACAACAGACTTGCTGAAAGATCGAATAAACTGTCTAGTCACTTCTCCTTCTAGAGTTGCTTGGATAGCTTGTCCACTGAGATAAATTATTTTATAATCTTTGTCTTGGTTTCATCATTGACAAAATAAGGAGTTTATATTAAATAAACGGAAGATCCTTTATACTCAATTTTATTTCTGACCATTGTCGGGTTTAGGAGATATACAGTGAGGTGGTTATTGAAACATGTTAGTTCTTTACTATTTCAGGTTATGATCCAAAGGATTTGAGAGAAGAAATCTTCACAACAGGTGAAACAACTTGATATGGTGGACTTTATCTTGGGATTCACTTGTGTAGACCAGATTGGTTATAGGCGCATGGATACTGAAGGAACGAGTAACTAGGAGTAGTTTACGTGGTCTCAACTATACAAAGTTGCAGTAGTCAATTTTTATACTGGCTTTAATTCTGAGAGTATTAAAAACTGGACTAAGTCCCAGGGTTTTTTTGTCAAACATTTTTCCTCATGAAGTAAATCTTGTGTGTCGTGTGATTTACTTCACTTCCACATTATATTGTTTATCTTTATAATTAAATTAAATGAACTTGTAAGTTAATTAAACCTGGTACTATCCCATAGATTGGTTAAGTTACGAACTTAATACCAAGTTACATCTTGTTGAAATAATCTTTTGGTCCTTATTGTTTTTGTAAGAATACACAAGATGAGTCTGTAATAGGTTGATACAAAAATATTGTGGTGTACTCGGTACCCTCGTCATTTCACTTTCAAAAAAGTTTGAGATCTGTTTTTAGTTGCAACATATATATGTTGAAGTTATTGTCTAGCAAGTGGGTTACATCCAAGCATTCAATTTTGGGGAGAAAACATCATGAATGCTTCAAAAACTTTCCTTGAAAGCATTACATAACTTTTTAGGTGTTTACAACAACAACAAAAAATCTTTTCAGTGTAAACTGAAATCAATATGTCGCCTTAGAAAAATATAAACAAATGCCTTCACGTTTGAACAATACATCATCATTACTAAAAGGTTTTATGATAAAATTATAATCCTTTTCTTGAAAAAAAGTTTCCACATCAAAGACCCAATCAATAGGTGTACTCAAGTACCTCTGAGTCTAAAAGGTCAAATTTCGGTCGAGTGGGTTCAGCCGTTTGAGTTAAAGCAAAGGCATCATTATTACGAGCTTTTACGGTAGTTTATTTGTTTATTTTATTTTTAATTCCTTAAAAAAATAGAAAAAAATCTCTCATAATATCGTTTGTTTTCGGGATATTTTCTCAAACCTTTTATGATATATTTTAACGTAAAAATTTCTAAGAATCCCTCAAAACTTTAAAACATAGATTTCAAAATCCAAATCTGATAATCTAAAATTCTAAACCAAGTTAACTAGCCCATGTAAGACGTTAAGCTAGTAACGAAAATCACACTTAAATCTACACAAGAACCGGCCCACCAATCCAAATCTGCCGGCACCCGATGACATCGTGGGTTGTTAACCGAACCCGCCAGTATCAGCTTGGTATACAGTTATAAATCTAAAAATCTGATATAGATGGTTCGGTTTACGGGTTTGATGTTAGAACCGACCGAACCCTACCCCTATAATTTTTGAGTAATTAAGAACTTAAGAAGTATGCTTTAACTTTAAAACATGTGTATGAGTGTATGACTGATCATTGAATATATGACAGGTATAAATATAGACATCACTGGAGAAAAACCCGCAGGAAATATATAACAACTATATTATTATTTTTGGATGAAATTTAAACCGGGTTAAACAACATTGAAAAGCAAAACCGACCGACCCAAATCAGGATGGTTTACATCCGAACCGAAACTAATTCGGGCAAGGTTAATTTTAAATTGTAAAACCGAGGTACTAGCGGGTTGGTCGACGGTTTTAGGTGAAATCCGAACCAACCGACCCATATGCAACTCTACTCACACTTGGAGCCCTGGGATAAAGTATAAAATAGAAGAGGTAGAAAGTGATCCTCCATTCTTTCTGCACAAGATGTTCATATAAATATAAATCACGAAGCTCCAATTATAAACAATGAACCCGAGGAAGTTGAAGGCTAAAGAGTTGGATTTGAATCAATGGATTATCTTAGGTGATAATAGATTGCGTATTCCAATCACGTAACATTCGGTTAACAAGCATGATGAACAAAACCTCATCATGTCGATGGGGAGTGTTAGAACAAAACTTCATAGTTATCCAGCTACTATAATGAGAATATAGAATCAGATGGTAGGTGCACGGCAATTTATTAGTGCTGTCTTGAGCTACAGGTTGGGTATCCCATTATTCACTGAAAATAACCTTTATGTTTTCTGTAAAAGGGACATGGATTGTCACGGGGATCATGCCTTGCATTGTGCGAACGAGGTAGGCCTAAAGTTTCGACATGATCTTGTCCGTGACACTATTTCTGATATGTGTTTTCGGGCAGGCATCCCAGCTAGGAAAGAGATTGATTTAGGTTTCTTGTCCAATGTGGCGGTGCTTTGAGACCGACCGATATTTTTGTCTGTAATTGGGATAAAGACCGCGATGTGTGTTTGGATGTTACTGGGGTCTCACCGTTCACGGGGTGGGGTGGTGGTGGTGGTGGTGTGTGTGTGTGTGTGTGGGGGGGGGGGGGGGGGGAGGGGGTGTTCGCTCTTTCCAATCATGTTTGGCTTTGAGCAACACTATTACTCGTAAACAAAAGAAATATTTTGACAAATACCTTGCTCAAGGTTATGGTTTTGGTGCTTTTGCTTTTACGACGTTTTGTGATCTTGGGGAGGACATGGTGATTTCCTTGAAAAGGCTGCATAATTATTTGTGTAGGTTTGACGTTAATGCTAAGAAATTTAATTTCTTTTTTCACAGATTAGGGATAGTGATTCAAAAAGGTGTTGGAGCCCAGTTTGTTGCTAGGATTCCATCCAATTTTTTGCTAGACCCTCTTTTTAATGAATTTGATTAATTTGAATGAGAATATAGAATTGATGATTTTCTGATAAATAGTTCGGTCAATTTCACTGGTTAGAGTATTCAAAATCTAAAGAATAAGAGACTTACTAATCAAGAGCGGAGGGAACATTCATTTTTTATTTTTTTATTTTTATACAAAGTTTATTTTGTATTTATTTTGTATTTAATTCCTTAAAAATGGCTAATCAAAATATCACTTGTTTTGTAGAGATTTTTATGATATATTTTAACATAAAAATCTCTAAGAATCCTTTAAAACTTAAAAACATTGATTTCAAAATCCAAATTGAATAACCAAAATTCTAAGTAGAAATTAACGTATAGTCCCATTGTTACTGGGCTTTGGACAATCTAGTCTTATCCCCCTAAGCCTAGTACTGGTTAGTCCAAAATCCCCCCGCATAAATAGTTTAGTCCAAAATCCGAACGAGTTAGTCCAAAGCTCTCCCGATCCAGAGAATCATATTTTTCCGTTATTCCCTATATACCCTATTCATGTTTCTGTATATAGACACTAAAAGAGAGAGTTTAGAACCACTACATTTGAGATTTTTGGCGAGAGATAAAAGCGATTTGGGGTTTCGTTCTTCATGATTTATCGTTTCAGGTAAGGTTTTTGATATTTTATTATGTTAATTTCATTGATTTCTTGTTTTTTTTTTTTTTTTTTTTTTTTTTTTTTTTTTTTTCCTTCTTCTTATTTATAGATTTGGTCTGTTTTGAATATGTCGATCTTTAAAATGCGAAATGTATTCAATGTTCTTAAGCATATTACTCGCAAGGTGATGGTGATTCTGATTCTCATACTCATTTTTACTTTTTTGATTTAAATTCAGTTCTATTTAATTAGGTTTTAATTTCTCAAAAATTCTTCTCGACTTATTAGTTTTGCAACCCTAGTTAAGATCTATATGTTTTATGGTATAGACTCAATTAGTTGAAGTTCATTTTGATTGGAAGGATTTGAAGGTTGTATAATTTCAGTAAATCAGGTATTGGATCAATAACGAAAATGTTAGGAGATTAGGGTGATTCTATATGGGATGAACTCATTGACAACCGAAAATTTGAACTCCAAACACTCACATATTTTGAGAATCTTATGTTAGTTACTGCGAGTGTTGCATCTATTACTTTTCTTGTTGTTGTTGTTCTCCATGTTATAGGACGACTATGATGATTAAGCTTTAGTATTTAGGTTTTTTTTTTCTTCCTTAAATTTTATGTCGTATTTCCACTTTATATATGTTGTTGTAGTAGTAGTTCTCTAAGTTTTGAATGTATGATCTCCAGATTTATTTGATTAAATCTTAATTATTTTACTTTTGTTAATGTTGTGGTTGTTTTCTGGCTCTTATCTACATTTTATGATACAATTTTTGATTTGGATGGGAATGGATGTGGGGCGAATCTGTTAACCTCATGTTTGTGTATTTTCATGTGACGTATTTCTATTATGGAAGGGAAGTAAGCTTACTGTAATTGAGGAATGATTAGCTTACGGATCAAAATGCTAGGGTCAGACATGTTTTTGCTTTTGTTTGGAAGGAAATTCACTAGGGAATCATTTCAAAGATGGTTCCGTTGGTTATGAGACTTTCCGTCTTCACCTTTTATATTTTCAATTCAATAAAGCGCTTTCTTTCTGTAGTTAAACTTAGGGCCATATGTTGTTTCTCTAATGTATTTCAGATTTATTTTAATAATAACTATAATACCAGGTTAGATCATACTACAAGGTGAAAATCCAGAGTTAAGCAAAACTTAGTCGTCAGAAAAAATATATAGTGCCTTCAGGTTGGAAGGAAATGAATGCATAAGGGAGCTACAAATTCAAATCATTTTGTATTGTTTTTAAACTTCTTTGGGGTTAATAGAAAATGAAAACATATGTAAGGTGTCATTTGGTGCCTTGGTCACGAGTGTACCAAATGGTTCCTTTTCATTTCTTATATGGTGTCAATGTAAACCCAGTACATATGATGCAAATCCAAATTCAACATTAAATTATTTGATTTGGCATGTTAATTTCAATTATTTTTGTATCTTGTCCAAATTTAGTGTATTGGAGAATTGGGATTTTTTATGTGTACTTCTTGTTTTTATTCACATAGTTGTACACCATAGTGTTGATTGCTTTTGCTGATAATTTCTTATACTGATAATAGTGTTGATTGCTTTCAGGTGAAGGGGAAAATTGGATCACGACTATTTCTCACCATTTCTGCTCACCGTAGCTAATTTTACAGGTAAATTAGGGATAGGTAGCATGAAAGTCTAGGTATTAATTTTTAGTCCATGTTGTCGTATAAGGCTGCATTTTTTTACTGTTTGTCAGTATGGAATACAAGTTTCATTCTTGACCTGTTAGTAAATTTTTAGCTATTAAGTGAATTCGTGCAGTTTCATCCGCGGCTGGGATTCATGGAGATTGTATACATGAAATAATTGTTGCAATAGAAATGAAAACAATTTATTATGAAATGCAGCGCAGTTTCAAATGTAGACAGACGACTACAGTTACCAGAACTATGTGGTCTGTCCACTTTCCACTTTGGCTTTAGTGTTTTTTCTTGCACGTAAGTGGACATTCAAGTTATAATAATAAATGATGTGGCCTATCTACTTTGGATTTTTCTTTATGGGGGCAACTAATGTGTTCATTATGGAATTTCCGAAACTATGTAGTTAATATAACTGGTTGAATTACCATCTTTCTATAAGTGTACATATTGGTGCACCTGTAATACAGGTGTACATATTGGTGCACCTGTAATATAGTAATTTAGAGGAGGATCTGAAGTGATTTCAGCTGAGAAAATCAAAGAAGGTTTGGGATAAGTCAAATTGTTATGTTGGTACTTATATAACGAAGGAATCTACTATGAAATCTCTGTTTCCCATGTTTTTGGTGATACACGTTTCAAAACAAAGAAGATTAGAAGAGTGAGTTTGTCCGTGTACTCTTCTCTCTTTTCCTCTACAGATGCTCAGTTGGTTTCATAATCAATTTCAATATTTTATGTTCACATCCTAGTGATTTCGACTTGCATTCTTGTGTAGAATATTAGAGAAAGCTGATGACCATTGGCTCTTCATTTCTATTATTCATGACTAGGAAATTGAAACTTTCTGCGAAACAAAAATTCGGTCAATTTTTTAGTTGCTCATGGCTGCTGGTTTTGAACTTTTCGTTAGTGAAGAGGCTCTACACATTTGGGTCTTACATAATTTTGAGTAGTTCTTAGTGAAGAAGCTCTAGATATTCGATTTGGGTCTTAAATAATTTTGAATAGTTCTTAGTGAAGAAGCTCTAGATATTCGATCATATTGTAACAGTTTGAGGTACTTTTTACTTTTTTAAGAATTTGAATAGTTCTTACATGATTTTGTTTACAAGTGTGATGTTAATTTTTTTAATCTGGGTGACAATTATTGCAGTTAGGAATTGGTAAAGAGAAAGTTGTAGGTATTAGTCAAGATGCGGAACGGACGACATGGAAAATGATTGATTTAAGTGACTTTCTCTTCTTTCCTTTCCTTTTTTTTTTTAATCGTATCTTAGGGAATACAAAGTTGTGCACATGTGAGAAAATGACACATAGTTGGTTATGGAGATTCCTGATTAGGTTTTCGCTTACATTATTTTGTGGATACTCAAATGGTTGTTTCCTTGTCGGTGAGAGTAACCTAGGTCACAATAGTTATACACATGTTAATTCTTAATGTGTATACACTTATACACATGTTGATTGTTAGTGTGTACATATTTGTACACTTGTTGATTGTTAATGTGTACATAGTTGTGCACCCGTTGATTATTAATGTGTACATACTTATACAGTGTAGATTGTTAATGTGTACATAGTTGTACACCTATTATTGTTAAAGTGAACATAGTTGTACACATGCTGATTATATCATATCCCGATGCACCTTTGGCGTCAAGTTTTTTTCTCCATTTTATGCATCTAATTTAGGGACTCACAAGCTCAAAATGGTAAAGCGCCCAAGTCTATCACAAGGTTTGTGGAGGTTGATGGTTCAAATCCATCTGATTTTTCATATTATGTTTATACAATATGGGTAGGTGTGTACATACTAGTGCACCTGTGTAAATCTCATGAAATAGATTTTCTTGTAGGAAAATATGGTTGATTTGTTCCATGTTTTGTATGGGGTGTACATATATGTGCACCAGTGTATTTTCCATGAAATATAGGTCGGTGTGTGGGTGTGAATGGTCAAAAGGGACACTTTAGGTATAATTTGGTTTTATATGTATTAAATTTGGGGACTCATAAGCTCAAAAGGGTAGAGCGCCCTAGCCTATCACAAGGTTTGCGGAGGTTGATGGTTCAAATCCATTTCTATGTTATGTTTAACACTATGGGTAACTTTATTGGTGTTTTTATAGACAATTCAAGTTATATGTGTGTACAAACTGGTGACCTTGTCTTTTCTCATGAATGGTATGTTTTGTGGGTATATATGTTGGATTTTCTAGATTTTGTAGATGTGTACATTTTTGTACACCATTGCCCGTCTCCTGAATATATTGCACGTTTTGTAAGTATAAATGTTAGATTTGCTAGTTTTTGATAAATGTGTACTAGTTTGTAAACTATTGTCATGTCTCACTGGTATACGACCTGTTTTATGGGTATGGGTGTTGGATTTTCTAGGGTTTTGTGGATGTGTACATAGTTGTACAACTTTGTCCCTTCTCATGGATATATTACTTATTCTGTGTAAATATTAGAATTGAAACTGTTTAGTAATTCAGTGTACCGGGATGTTTTGAAGCCATATTAAGTTTTTGCAGTTAGGCCCAAAGGGATTAAGTCAGTAACCGACTAACTTTTTACTTTAATCATTTTCCTTGCTTTGTTTCTTATGTGGTTGTTGGTGAAAGGTTAATCACTTCTTTTTCAAGCTGCGAATTCTTATGTTTTATCGTTTTGTCCTTAATGCAGGTTAACTGCTAAACCAACCTCTGCAAATCCGGCTATTAATCAACTAGAGCTTGGCGTGGTTGATAGTTTTGTGAGTTTGTGTAGTCTAGAGTGGTTGTTGACTACCAAGGATGTTGGATTTTCTGGATTTTTGCAGATTTGTACATAGTTGTACACCAGTGTAAATTAAAAAAATTAAAAGCTGAAAATTATAGTCATATGTGTACTCTTTTTTGTAGATTTCGGAAAGAACTTTCCGAATATATAAAGTTCGTGAATTTTGGACGAGCGGTTCAAAAGATAAATAGTTTTTTAATTAATTTTATACTCCCTCCGTCCCACTATTAAGTGACCTATTTGATTTTAGATTTTGTCCCACTAATAAGTGACCTATATCACTAAACAAGGAGATATTTCTAAAATTATCCTTTTAGTTAATTATAAAAAATATAAGAAATATGCATAATTTGATAGGCATGTTTATATTCGTTACGTAGGTGTTTTAAAATGCTTTTCAATGGTATGAAGTTTGCGAACATCCGTGGAGTAGTTTGAGAGATAAATCATTTCTAAATTTCACTAGTTATTATCCATAAGGGTATAATTGTAAAAAATGCTTAAAAGTACTATTTTCCTTGCTTGCCTTAAAAATTGTGCAAACTTAAACTAGGTCACTTAATAGTGGGACGGAGGGAGTATTATTTAAAGTTAGTGACATCATCATGAGTCATTTTGAACTAAAATGTAAATATTTGGACTAAATTGTAAATCAGGAAGGTTATTTGTGTATTTTCCATATTTTAAATAACTTTTGGACTAATATGTACCTAGTTAACTCGGGATGGACTAATCCGTATTTTTTGACGTGTTTTTGGACTAAACCGTATTTTTCCCAAATTCTAAACCTAGCCCTTATGCCGTTAAGCTTGTAACCAAACTCCCACCTTGAGACCCGCGGAATACAGAGTACTATAACTTGTGTGCCCCTTATATTTTGAATATGCGTCTATTATCATATTCCGTAAACGATATCCCAAGAAATGTATATTTACTTTCTCTGTGGTAAAACCCTGTACAACAACGCAAGGCTTATCCCCTGGCTCTCTCTCTAAAAAGTGAATCACCGAAACACAGAGAAAAAAGAGAGAAATATGTGGAGATCATTTGGAAATGGTGGGATGGGAGGAGGCGCAAGTGGTAGTGGCGGCATGTTAAGAGCAGTAAGGATTAGGGCAACTGTTGGTGGAGGATTGCAAGATCCTGTAACCATAAAAAAACCTAACTCAACAAAACCCACGACACCAAACTCTTATAATACTAATGTATTAACCCTATCAACACATACTCGCGGTGGTTCATCAGTTAATAATAATCAAGTTTTATTATCATCACCAACATCATCAGCTTCAGTTTCTAATGCTTCTTCGTCTAGATATTCATCATCTTGTTCATATTTATATGATTCTACTGATGAATGGGAATGGGAAACTGTTAACAAAGATGGTGAGGAAAACAAAGATGATTTGATTTTATCAAATGGATATTATGATATCTTTGGCGCTGTTCCTTCTATGGATGAAGTTAGAGATGCTGTTTCTAGTCTACAACAGTAAGCCCCCTTTCAATCTTTTTGTTTTTGTTTTTGTTTCGGTGATAAGTAGTACTAGGTTAATACCTGCTTTTGGATATATTAAGATTGATTATTGGTGTAAGTGATAATAATTGTTTTCTTTTTTGTGTGGGGTAACAAGCAAAATTCATTTATAGGGTTTTAACTTTGACCTCATCAATTGAAAAACCTGTGCAACTCAGTTAAGAATTTTGGTTTTAGGGTTTACTAACTATTTGCCAATTTTACCATTCGATGTACTATTTTGATTCAATTGCCTTATTTTTCTGGTTTTGTTTACTGAATCAAAAGGGATTATCCAGAATATACCAATATTATTGATCAGGAAATTACTTTGGAGCTGTTTAAAAATGATTTTTGTTTACTCTACGACTGATGAGTTTGTGTACCACATAGTTAAATGCGTTTTAACTTAGTTGATATGTGTAGATTTTCTTCGGCTGGATCGGACGAGGATTGGGTCGAACCTGCTTTACATGTCAATAATCCAAGAACATTGAGGTCTCATGGATATGAAAGGGTTTATACTGCTTTCCATTTATTGCAGACAGATCCAAGTGTTCAGGTGGTCTAGCTTTTCCCAAATAAAATTTTCTGTAACTTCTTCGGTTATGTTGATATCCTAGTTTTGTTCCTTTATAGTATTGAAGTGACGTATTGATTCAATTAAATCTCATCGCTATAATAAATGATCCATAGGTAAGTCTAAGGTTTGGGTCCATTATGATGGATATGCATAATTCGTTTCGTGCATTGATGGGTTCTAATTGTATGCAGAGAATGGTAGTTTCTTTATCTACTGATAAAACTCTATGGGATGCTGTTTTAAATAATGAAGCTGTTCAGGAGCTTAGAGAGTCCTTTCGCTCAGGTTTGTACTTTAGCTTAGCTCTTCCAATTTAATTTTTCATATTTCTTTTGTTCTGCTTGATTATATGAATTACTAGATAAACCATTGGTGATTTATCAATTTTTGGAAATACATGTTGTTTTGCATATTACTGCAGGGTATCAGCATGTGTCTAATCCTTTTAGTCACACATCGAGAAATTCCTGTTTAGTGTTCCAAGGACAGACCCATGTCCATCTTTGTGTAGTGGGATTCTTTATTGTTTTTTAGTTGATCTTGTGCTCCTACTGATATATTTTTCGAACAAAAAATGTCATGGATGGTGCAGCTGAAAGTGGCGAGGAGCTGCGCAGTTCTGAGGAAGGCTTGCCTTTGGATGAACCTAAGAACATGTTGAAGTGGATGTTGGAGGAAACAAAAGGGAAATTTATAGAATTTGTTGAGAAAATAACATCACTTTTAAGTGCGATGTTTCAACCTCAAGAGAAGGAACCAGAAGTAGCCAATGATATGTTTGAAGATACTCTGAGGTCATCTTTATTCCTCTCGGTCATGGTCCTCATGGTTGTGGTCATCACTCGTGCGCAAAGGACTTGATCCATCATTCGTTGACATTGCAGTGGAATAGGTTCCAATAATTAGGTGAAATTACAGTAGAAAGTAGATTTTGTAATTAGAACAAAAGGTTACAAACACTCCTGCACAGTTGGGGTTTTTATTTCAATTCTCATGAAAAAAAAAAACAATCTTTTGTGCATAGTTCTGTTTTGATAACTCATCATGTTGGATGGTGACCTGAAGTCATGTTTGGATGACTAGTACAATTTCGATATTTTTACAATATTTGAAGTCACTTATCTTCTGGGGCTGTGCTAACCTACATGAAACGAAATCTCATCTGCACTTTGGGTTTGTGAGCTAACTTTTTTTTTTTTTTTTTTTTTTGAATGAAAGTGGACTAACTGTTCATGTGTGGATAACCAAAGAGCTGATATCTGTAACAAGCAACTTCATGCACTAGTCTCTCTGCTGGTTAATTCCACAGACATCCCTGTCATATTTTATGCGACAGGTGCAAACAAAATATTCTTCCAACGGTTTTTCCACATTTACCTCAAAAGGTCTACATAACATTCTCCCAAAACAATTTTACCTCTCAAAACTCCAAATTTCTCTCAAATTATCACTCTCTTTTTGATTTGTCGATTGCAATTTCACCGAGGTTTCCCATTCTGAAAGTCCAAGGAAATTAGTTCTGCATGTTTTTATCCTTATTTTGTTTCAGAGAATGGAATTTCGAGGTATAAGATTTAGGTTCCTTCCGTGTTCTGATATCGAGTCCATACATGGGGAAATAAGCCTTATCATTAGGGATTTCATTTGTGAACAATTGACGCTGTCATAAGAATGCATATTTCGTTGATATCTCAATTGGATTGATTGCTCCCATTGATAGGAGGAATGCCTAAGTCACTTGCAATCCAAAAGGCGAAATTGAGAAAGCGAAGAGGTAACTGGTTAATATTTGCACGGATTTCATATTTTCTAATAGCTTTGCAAACATTTCTGAGTTATATATATATATATATATATATATATATATATATATATCTGTAATTTCTTCGTGGCTTGATGTGTATGCCTTGAAAACATATGTTTGATCGTGTTTATTGTCAGATTTTTAAATGTTAGATGCATAAAATGATAATTGATTAAGGGTTATTTACATTATGAACAAACACATTCAAAATGTTGTTTCGAATTGCAATGTTGTAGTAGAAACAGGTAGCGTAATATTTGGATAATGAGATGGGAAACTTACTTCAGATAATTTATGGTGCTCTGGTGAAAGAACTAAGGCGGCAATGGTTGGGGAACAGAATCGACTGGAGAAAGTTAATATTCTTTGTAGCCATCATGACTACAGCAGGGGCTGTCTTACAGATATTTATACTTCCATATCCCGTCTGGTTTCTCGTACCTCCAGCAACAATTTCATCTTATGAAGCCTCAAATAATACTACGGGTGTTCAGGGTAATCTTCCTGTTGAGCGGGCTGAGTTATTTCAACCTGTTGATGTTAGTAGTTTAACGAACACGACAAAAGTGGTTGAGGAAGGGAAACCCAGAGCTTCCAGACGGAGGAGGAGGAGAAGGAGGGTTAAGACTAAACAAAAACCTGAAGAGCCAATTTTTCCTCCACCACCACCTAGAGTTGTTACCGTTTGGCAGGTAACACTTGAATAAACTTCGTCCGTGCTTGGTTTCCTATGAATATTTGGATGATGCTAAGTTTTGAAAGGCCTAACGTTTTAGAGGATGAAAATTAGATATTAATGTAGTTTGTTTTTAGCTCAACAAGTAAGAGCCAGAAAGGATGTGAACGTCCACAACGGTTTCCAGAGGATGTATAAATCAATAGAGCTTTTGTCTCCCTGTAGGTGTTTAAATTACAAATTATGGTGCAACAAATATTTTCTGAAGATTATGGCCATTTTAGCATCTGCATTTGTGCAAGTATTCATGGAAACCAAATGCAGCATTCATGCACTCTTTTCTCCTTGTCTGATGATGTATTTTCTTTTGCAAAGACCATGGTTATTCTCTTATCTTTAGATTTTATTACATCCTTTTTGCCACTCTAATTTCTTGCAGCGGTATGTTTGGTCCCTTCCACCTCATGAAGCACTAATTTATGCCAAAAAGGAGATTGAGAATGTCTCTGAAGTTACCGATGATCCCGATCTGTATGCTCCTCTCTTTCGGAATGTTTCTATCTTCAGAAGGTGAGCCTCTTAAAGCCTCCCAACTGCGTGTTGTGTTTTCCTTGTAAATTGTGCTTTAGCTTATCGAGTAGATTGTGTTTAACAGAAAAATATATGCACCATGCTGATACGCTCGTGATGGAAGCTAACTCGGCTAAATGATTTGGTGTTTTTTGTTCTTTAGTTTAACTTCTGAATATGATACAATACTTTGAGGACAGTTCATCTTTGTGTCAGTTTAGGCATTCTCTGACTTGACAAGAATTTTGTGTACTTTTGACTTTGGAGTAAATATGTCAAAAGTGCCAAGCTTTCTATGCTGAACTTCAAAATTTTGCATGATATTCAATTTTATTTAGAACCATTACTGTCCAACTCACAGGAGCTATGAGTTAATGGAGAACATTCTTAAGGTTTATATCTACCCAGATGGAGAAAGACCCATCTTTCATGAACCACATCTACAAGGAATTTATGCTTCTGAAGGATGGTTTATGAGGACAATTGAAGACTACAGGCAGTTCGTGACAAGGGACCCAAAAAAGGCCCATTTGTTTTATCTTCCATACAGTGCACGCCAACTAGAGCTCGCTCTTTATGTGCCAGACTCTCATAACATTAAGCCATTGTCTATATTCTTGAGAGACTATGTGAACATGCTCGCTGCAAAGTATCCATTCTGGAATCGTACCCATGGAGCTGATCATTTCTTAGTTGCTTGCCATGATTGGGTAAGTTTACCTTTTCTAACTACAATGTTGGGTTTAGGACTATTCTTTTTTCCAGTGTCCATGAAAAGCGATATAGTACTGACTGTCCATTACTCTTGAAAATCATCTTCGGAAATGTAATATTTTGTAGGGTCCATACACATTGACTGAACATGAGGAACTAGTAAAGAACACGATAAAAGCTCTTTGTAATGCTGACACATCTGAAGGAATCTTTGTTGCGGGAAAGGACGTTTCACTGCCAGAAACAACTATAAGGAACCCAAAGAGACCACTAAGAGATGTGGGCGGAAAAAGAGTGTCTCAACGTCCAATATTAGCATTCTTTGCTGGAAACATGCATGGAAGGGTCCGTCCTACGCTGCTCAAGGTCTGGGGTGATAAAGATGATGATATGAGGATCTATGGACCTCTACCTGTCAGAGTCTCTAGAAAGATGACGTATGCCCAACACATGAAATCGAGCAGATTCTGTATATGTCCAATGGGATACGAGGTAAACAGCCCTCGAATTGTTGAAGCGTTCTTTTATGAGTGTGTTCCGGTGATTGTTGCAGATAATTTTGTGCTTCCATTCAGCGAAGTGTTCGACTGGAGTGCATTCTCCGTGGTTGTTTCGGAGAAAGATATACCAAAACTGAAGGATATTCTTACGGCTATCCCTTTAAAACGTTATCTTTCTATGCAAACAAACGTGAAGATGGTGCAAAAGCATTTCCTTTGGAACCCAAGACCAATCAGATACGATGTGTTTCATATGATTCTACACTCAATTTGGTATAGCAGGCTTAACCAAATTCAACTTCCACAGCAGTAATGCTCTCGAAAGACTCTAAGATGTATGAAAAATATTCTGCTCGAGTAATTCTATAAGAGTGCTCAATTAATGAGGCTGTCTAACTGGCGTCAGTGTAAAGCGCCAGTCTTTCAGGCTTGACGTAAATGTGCAGTTCTTCAATGTGTGGAGTTCCACTTTCATGAATGTCCATTTAACGAGAAGACATGAGGATTTGCATCGTAGGTATAGAATCTGTGTACCTATTTTTGTTTACTTAATAGAGATAAAAGATCATTGGCATTCTTTTAGACAGTGACAGTTGAGGAGTAAGGATGCTTCGATTCACTATAACAGGCCTATGTAGAAGAAACACGTTCCGAGCAAGTTTTCTCATATGTCTAGTGATAGTTTTTTTTTTTTTTTTTTTTTGGTACAAAGTGATAGTAATTGTTGGTTTCCTAACAATTATCGTCAAAAGTTTAGACTAGGTCTTATGGGCATGCCCAACCTCTTCCCAACCAAGAAAACCGTGGCCATATGTGCCTCTTTCCGTAAGGCTTCCCTAGTGTGTGGGAATCCCAGCAGGAAGACTCCGGAAACGGCTAGCCATTAGCCGTTTTAAAAAAGTAGAAAACTGTTAATCATTAACCGTTCTACCTCAAAATAACGGACAATGATTGCTCGTTCCAAAGGAACGGCTAATAGTTAACCATTTTTCCTTTCTTAGAACGGTTAACAGTTACCCGTTCCTTGACCTTTTTTCGTTTACACTCCAAATATACTCATTTATAGTTTTAGTGTTGTTTTACCGATACTGGTTACGCTAGACGGGTAGACACTCTTGAGGGCGCACATTATTTTTTATTACCGTTGGATCTACTTCTATTAGGTGCATTGTGCTCACCTTAATTTAAATTGGCAATTTTTGAAATGGTTGTAGTGTACACATGGAGTCGTTAAGTCGTATTTTGATGGAAATATGTAAATATAACTGACAAATATGTGTAAACAAGTTATTTTTATTCGGATACATTAAAACTAAGAAGTACATTAAATTAAAATTACTGAACATAAAACCTAACTCACTGTCGCAGGCATCGCGACAACACTTAGTCGGTGCAGCAACCCTTTAAACCGTACGGTGTCCCTAACGGCCGAGTGTAGTCCCGGGAGGGTTTTCCAGAGATGTTCCCACAAAACCTATACAGTTGGCGCAACCGAACTAATCTTCATCACCATGTTCACCATCTTCACGGCATAATATCTCGGGATCGTACTCTTCAAGCAACCTCTGCTTCAGGAGTAAATAACAATCGTGTAATTGGAATGCTTTATCGGTTGCGGCTTCGTATCTATGTTGCGACTCCACTTCCTATATTGAACAACCAAATATTTAAATTGTGTTATTAAAATAATGTTTACAAAATTTAGGTGTTAGTCCAAAATTAAAACACTTACACATTCGTTCATGGTCCATCCAGAAGGTAAGTATCTCAAAACTGGAACAAAAAAACTTAGGTACAGCTTAACCTTTCTCCTAATATTTGGAACCCTGTTTTGTAATACTCTAGCTGTTATCTGTTGTGGGTTTCCGTTCCTAACCGTCAAATGTAGAACCACAAGATCCCATAAATTGACCCCTGAAACAATATTTCTAGTTTCTCCTTCGACGACAAAGACATTAATCCAAGACTGGGTAATAGCTGCATCTTCAATAGGGGTGAATCTGGCGACCATGACTACTAAAATAATAAAACAATGTGCTGAAAATTAAACAGAAGATATATCCAGTATAAAAGAAGATGTTGATAATTTGGTTGTGTTGTTTTGGTATAGAGCAACATTTATTTATACAACATTTCATGTCTTATTGGTATCTCATTTTTTATAACTTACTACTGATATTTGTGGTCTAGGGTGGTCACTTTGGTTACTGATGCATTATGTCGGTCGACTTTTCTTAGCACCACTTGTCGGTTTAGTCATATCAATCATAAGTTTATTACAGTATTGGGGAATATGTAATTGAGTTTTCTTATCACCAGTTGTCGGTTTCGTCAGATCACTCATAAATTTATTACATTATTGGTGATTTTGTAATTGAGTTTTCTTATCACCAATAGTTGGTATCGTCAGATCACTTATTAATTTATTACACTATTGGGGATTTTTCAATTGAGTTGACGTATCAATGTATTTTTCATCTTTCGACATATCACCTCAAATCATTTATTTAAATCCACATCTGTTCCTGATTTTATTTGCCATTCACTTTTATACATGTCCTTCGAGTATTCTAGTCAAGTGCAACTTGAGCATTGTCATAATGTATTTGGATTATTTGAGTAGATTTTTTATGTTTTGTCGTTACATATTTGGTCGACTTCTTTTCCAATAAAATACATGTACTTGTGTCCTGAAGACTCATCAGATCAATGTCTTATATTTTGGTGAGTTTTCATATTGATGGGTTTCCTGTTGTGTCAATTATATATTATTCAATAATTTACTATGTAGTATGGTATCATTTTTTACTTTTCTATAAAATCCCCCATATTGGATCCCAAAGAGCATACCCTCATTTTAGGAGAAATAAGATCTTCCAATAAGTTTGTAAGAAGATATTCGTGATGCGGTTTACTAATGAAGAAGATGTCGGTGTTGTGGAAGCATGGATTTTAGAAACTAACCGAGCCACGATCCCAGGAGAAGAAAATCAATCAACCGAGTTTTGGAACCGTGTTTTTCAAAATTTTGAAGATATTACCGGAAACGACAATAGAAGAACAAAGAAGTCAGTAACAAACAGATTCAACCTAATTAATAATGAAATCCAAACCTTTGTTACTATTCTTTTCGATGTCAACTTGAAGCATGCATCATTGTCATACGAAGTTCGAGTAAGGATATAATAAGAACTAGTTAATACGTTGATTATCTATATACTCTAATGTCTAATGTTTTATGTTAAGTTATCATGTTAATTTTTTTTTATTATTTTTTCAGAAAATGAAACCTCGGATCGAGTACCGTGAAGACACTAAGAAACCTTTTAAATTTGATGCATTGTATGAGTAATTGAAAGATGTTGTACCTTGTTATAATCTTGAATGAATAGATATGAGTGTCAACATGTTTTTAAATAAGCAGGAGAGTCTTAAATTCAAACATCAAACTGGGTACAATAGGATTAAAGTTAAAAAAAAACACCTTAACTAAATAATAGCAACTGGAAATTAAAATCACAACTAACTAACTAATTAACACGACAACTAATTAACTAATTACGAGGATCGTATCCCAACTAATTTACCATTAACCAATACAACTAATTAACTAATTACGAGGATCGTATCCCAAACGGGTACATATTTCCTCCTGCATCTTTGATACTGTATATTTCTTCCACTCAGGGAGCCTTTCCACATCCATTAATAATATTTCCATATCATTCTGCCTAATGGCCATTTCTTCATTGTGGGCTTTCTTTTCTCTTGCCGAGGTATCCCTTGTCCTATTTTCAACTAACTGGCGCATCATTTCATTTTCAGCTAATTTTTCTTCATGTTTGACTGCATCCTTCTTCTCAAAATAATGGATCATGTTGTTCCAGCCTCGTTCTGCAACTTTAGCCATTGAATTTTCCATCTTAGACTTATCTCTGCTAAGACCTCTGGCTTTATCTTTTGCAAAAAAAACGTGTTTGTGTTTGGGTTTCCGTTACTATATCTGTGCCATCACCATCTTCACTTTTTGAAACAATTATAAGAATCGGGGTGGACTGACTAGGTTCACCATGATGGCTCCTTAGATTTTCCGGGTCACAACCTTCAACATGGTGCCTTAGTACTGCGAAAACCGCGTCATGTTTCCAAGGTTTTCCGCCCCTTCCTTCAACAAATTTTACTCTTGCTTTTATGTACTGCAGCCATATTTTGGTAACATTTTAATCAAATAAACATCTGAATTAATAGTAGCGTAGCATATAAATTGAAATAAAAAATATTAACCTTATTTGTATGACTAAACTTACTATTTGTTCATCAGTCCATCCACTCGGCGGGTTCCGGAGATAAGCCGCCACAATTCCTGCAAATCTTCTGCAATCTGTTTTGAGGGCACTCATTCTGTTTTGAAGAGCTTTCCGAGTCCGGTTTGTACGTGTGCCAAAAGTACGGTGATATTCCGGTTCGATTTTATCCCAGAAAGAATCTTGATATCTCCCAACTACTAAATCAGATGCAAACATTACATATGCTTTATCTATTGACATATCTTCTGCTCGTGTAAAATTAACCATTATGCTTTTCAACAATTAAAATAAATGAAACAAAACAAAATTAATTGCAAAGATATATAAGATTTTGAAGTGATTTTCAGGTGATTGTAGTAATAGATTGCTAGATTTGGATTGGTATGAAATTTAGTTACCATAAGTCACATATATATAAGCCGTTTTCAAAAATGAACCGTTGTAGTAGAGCGGCAGATTATTAGCCGTTCTTAATTTGGGCCACAGGATGATTGTAGCCGTTTTAGATCTAACGGCTGCAAACAAAAACGGCTAATAGTCAACCGTTTGAACGGTTGATGACTACCCGTTCTCTTTTGGGTGTCGTTGGATCCTCAACGGCCATTTAAATCTAACAGTGTATTTAAAAAAATGGTTAATTATTAACCGTTTTCCTCTAAAGTTAAAATTTCAGATCCAGTATATATATGTGCCTAATGGTTAACTTCCATTATCCACAAACGATCAAACTAACAAACAAAAATTTCAACACCCAAATTTTACATTGTAATTTATCAAATTTCTTAGTTTTTAAATTTTGTAAATTTCAGTTAATTTGTTGAAAAAATAATGGTAAATTATAGTGAACAAGAAGATATTCAACTTGTCAGAAGCTTTTGCACTGTAGTTGATCGACCAGGTTTTTTGGATATGGCACAATAATCTTTTTGGAACAATATGTCGGTTGAGTTTCATTCAAGAGCGGGTGTAAACGAAAGATCCTTGAATGCTCTTAGGTGTCGCCTAGCTGTGCTCAAGAGTAATTGCAGGATTTATAGGATTTGTCCACGCGAATCAAATAATGACGTAATTGGTGCCAGAATTAAGTTTAATGAGCGAGGAAGAGGAAATTTTCGTCACTCAAGCGTTAACGATTTATTTGGAGCGCATTTGATAATCAATCCAGAACGTATCTTATAATCTACCAAATAATTTAAAGAATATAATTTTCTTATTTTATAGGTTATGTTAATGTTGTGTTTTTCTATGTTGTCTTATTTAACAAATGTAATGTTTTTTCTTACTACCTGCAAATGTAATGTTTTTCTTAATACATGCAAATGTAATGTTTTTCCTTGATTAAATAAAAGTTTTTTTAGTAACCTTGTCTCACCGCTTACATAAATAAATAAAAAAACACATAATAAAATCATTCTGAATCGGATGCCAAAAAAACTTGTCCTGGGTCGTAACGGTCTTGATCAACATCAACCTCGTCCGTGTCTTCTCCCGAATCCAACTCGTTGTCTATCACATCTCCAGTCATGTCACCATCCCTTAGACCTTGACCATGTCGTTCCCATATATGAGCTGCAAGATCCGTACGAAGTCTCTCCTGAAGAACTGGGTTTTGTAATGCCTCGCTCATCTGCCTCATCGTTCCAACTATAGGTGCATGAGGTGGGTCGGGCACATATTTCCACTCCGGGTCACGATGTTCATCCTCTACAACGATATTATGCAATATCAAGCAGGTTCTCATGATCGATTTCATATCTTGCTTTTCCCAGTAGTTATATCCGTGGTAAAGGATCCTAAATTTACTTTGGAGTGTCCCAAATGCCCATTCCACATCTTTCCTCTTAGCCATTTGATATTTGTTAAATAACTCGAGAATTGGAATACCACTAGGTGAACTGTATGCTTGGACTAACACAAAGTAACTCTTATAAATTCCATCCACTAAATAATACCCCCGTGTGTACTGGTTCCCATTGATAGTAAAATGACAAGGTGGTGCAACACCATTGAGATTGTCATCAAACAAATTGGAGGACTTCAAAACATTAAGATCATTGTTTGATCCACCCACTCCAAAATAACCATGCCAAAACCACCTATCGTATGAAGCAACCGCCTCAAGAACATAAGTGGGATAACTTTTGTGGCATGTGTGTGTTCCCGCCTCGTTCATTGGACACACCCTCCAACCCCAATGCATACAGTCCAGGCTACCAAGCATTCCAGGGAACCCTCGAGCTGCATTCTCCTTCATCAGCTACTTGGTATCATTGACAGTGGGACGTCTCATGTATTCCGCATTAAACCCAAACATAATTATATCACAAAACTTCTTAATATAATAGTAAATAGTAGAAGCATCCATACGGGTATAATTATCAATGCTATCAGGTGGGATACCTTTACAAAGACACTTCATAACGGCATACATTTTCATGTGTGGGCTATGACCTGTAATTCTTGCAGCATCTTTTCTTTGACGAAAGTCCGGGTCAGCCTCACATATTTTGTGCATAATTCTTAAGAAAAGGGGTCGATACATACCTAAACGGCCATGGAACTTTTTCGGTCCCCAAGTGCAACCATCATTGAAATAATCCTGCATCATCCTTGCATTTGCTTCGGCACAATTTCTATTGATTGATTCTTTCTTTGTCACTTGCATTGGAACGGGATGATGCAAAGTACTTTGCAGCATAAATTGATATAGCATGAGAAGATTTTGATTTGTATCTTCTTCATCAGAATGATCGGCAAGACGAACCCCCAATTTGATTGACATATATCTCCTTAAAGACATGCTTCAATTAACAACAACACCGGAGTAGCAATTAAATGGTGTCAAAGTGGACATCTAACAACGTTAACACATGAATTCAACTATAACAAAGTTTAATACCACCAACATTTGCAAATATCTATAACTTATAAATTACCTGGAGATTTAGACATACAATCCAAATTATCTCCTTTTCAATCATAAAAATTCATATCACTTGTGAATTACCTAGAGAATTAGACATACAATATAAGTCCCGAAAATTAACAATCTTAAACAAATTATAATCTGCACAAAGTAGTAACTTATAGTAATTGGATTCAATTTATGTTATTCATCTCAAAATTATTAAAAATATTCTCAATTGAAAAAAAAAAGGGTTTTAAGTTTGATTGGATTACCTTTGATAATTAAGATGATTAACCTCTTCAAAAATAACTCCAACTTTCAATTAAAAGCTTCCTCAACAAACCCAATAACAGAAATTATGGAGTTGATGTTTATATGGTTAGTTAGGGTTTTTGTGTGACAAGCTTTGAAAAAAAAGGGGAAGAACATCTGAAAGAAGAACTGTGTTCGTTGTTCCTGTAAGTTTAATTAAATTTTACAACGGACAACCATTAGCCGGTCCAACCGAGTTTGACTGGTCAAGATAACAAGAACGATGAATCATTAACCGTTATGCTAAAAATGGGTGATCATTAACCGTTATATGAAGAACGGTTGATCACTGACCGTTTTTTTTCTTCTTGGAACGGCTAACCATTAGCCATCCCTGGATTTCTCTGGGAATAACCGCAAGAGCCAGGCCCTTCCCAGGCTGAGGTGTTTGGGAAGTGGCTGGGAATGCCCACAAGACCCAGTCTTATCAAAACACCATAGGAGCGATGGTGTAGACACGTACGGTGTAGCCTTAAAGAAATCTAAGTTCTTTGATGTCCAAATGGGTAAGAAATTCTCTAATCCTTACCCAAATTTTTCCAATTATGTTTGCAAATAAAATTTGATTGTAGTCAAAGCATAGTTGGTTATAAAAGTTTAAGGGTATTTAGGCTTAGTCTTATGGTCTTCCAATCTAGCATCTAGATTGGAAGTCCACGTCAAATAGAATACCCACCCAAGTCTTATGGTCATTCCAATATAGCATCTAGATGCGCTGAACCATTCCACGAAAAGTAGAATTTGGTCGTGCTGAATGGAACAGCGCAACCATCTCAGCCGTCGGATCAAAAAATAAAATAATCTCGCCGAACCATTCCGTGAAAAGTAGAATTTTGGTTGCGCTAAATGAAACAACACAACTATCTGGCTACTAGTTAGTATTCGAGATATATCTGAAGAGAGAGGTAGAAGAGAAGAATAGGTGTAACTGAAGTAAGAAAACAACAAATAGCTGATGAATTTCGAATGCCTCTCTCTCATCTGCCTAACAAGTACTTAGGTGTTATTTTTACACCTGGAGGAGTGAAACCAAGTACATCATGGGGAGGGGGTTGAGATGTTATAAAGAATAGATTTGCAAGTTGGATTTGTAAAATGATGGCTTTCAAGGATATAATAACTCTAGTAAAATCCATTTTATGCAGAATTCCAATTTATAACATGTTAATGTACACATGGCCTTCAAGTGTTGTGAAAATCTGTGAAAGGATGATAAGGACTTTTCTATGGACAGGTTATCCATATGATAGAAAATGTGTTACTCTGAAATGGGATAAAACCTGTGCTCCAATGGAGGAAGGAGGACTGGGTATAAGGAGACTGGAAGTTGTTAATAAGTCATTATTAATTAAGCTTTTATGGAAAATACAAAATTCTGATGCAGAATGGGCAAGGTTTATGAGAGCAAAATTTACTGCATTAAATGGTGAATGGATTTCTGGTTATAGAAAGTCTTCAATATGGCCTGGCCTAAAATGGGTTATTGATGATGTTAAGTAGCATACTAGATGGATTACAGGTACTGATGAACAAATATCAGTGTGGAGGGATACTTGGATCAAAGAAAAATCTCTCAATGAGTTGTTTACTGAGGATGAATATATGTTGCAGAATATAAATATGAAGGTAGCAGATCCGATAGTAGATGGTGAATGGTTAATTCCTCAAAGGATGCTACAATATTTCCAGATAGAAGAATTTGGACTGGTACAATGTCAGGTGAGTTTACTGTATGCTCTACTGTAGAATTTATCAGGTATCATCACAATAAGGTGGAATGGGATAAATATGTATGGCATCTAGTCCTACATCCCACAATTGCTACTAATAAATGGAAGTTGGTGAGGGGAATTTGTGCAGCTGATGAGAAACTGCAAGGAAAAGGTTTTAACTTAGCCTCTAAATGCTATATATGTGGAACATATACTGATAACCTTGAGCATATTTTATGGAATTGTAAATTCAGTCAGTTGATATGGGAATGGCTTGGAGGAATTATTATTTTTTGTAATCCTAAATCCTATGAAGATGTGACGAATTTTGCTAAAAATAAAAGTGGAGCTGTAAAAGAGGTATGGATCTTGGTAGCTTCGATAACAACGATGAAAATTTAGTTTTTAAGGTACATGATATGTTTTGAAGAGGAGAAAGTTGATATGGGGAGATTCAAGAGGAGAATAAAACAGTACACAAAAGACTATGCAGTGACAATAAAAAGCTCCATGTGGGATTATAGTTATGAGTTTATGGTTTTTAAAAAATTTGAGTTGAGAAGTCAACCAATGGTATTTATAAAAAAAGTACCACCAACCCCAGTAGCATCGCCAACACCACTGTATTTATTACCACAAAGACAACTACCCACACAACGCCGCCGCCACCGTTACCACCATTGTATTTTTTTTCATACAATGATACATACAACTACTATTGAAATCCAATAATTTTCTAATTTAGTAAATTTATGTATTACGACCGTTCAATCTTTACTAACTCAGTTACATCAAAAGAATACATCCAAGACTCAAATTAGATAGAGATTTCTAGGGTTTTTGATACAAACCTGATCCATCGCACTCTCTGGAATTCATTTTTGATTGATTCTCTATTTTACTTGAAATTACCATAAATCGAAACCTAAAATCACATCTCTCGATCGCCTTAACATTTAGTTGATATCCAAATCACCAATAACAGGAGAAGAAGAGGAAAGGAAGAAAAAGAAGATGAATTGTTTTTGCTGGTGATGCTTCAAACGATCGATGTTTCTTTCTCTCAATCGAAAATCGCTTCTCTCAAATCCCTTCTGTTGGTGGTGCTGGTGGCGACGGAGATGATGGTGAAGGGTTTCGGTTTTCTCTAAATGTTTAGATCCGTAGATGGAGAAGGAGTATAAGAATAAGAACGAAGAATAAAAAGATAAGGGTAAATGTAGAAAGAATAAAAAAGGTTAACGGATCCAAAAGGGCCTATAGATGGAGAGGGGTATATTTGTTGTGTCATAAGGGTATTTGTGAAGACCATGAAAAGGAGGGACAATTATATAATTACCACTTCTATCTAATCTAGAAGGAAAACTAGCACAAAAAATGGCATCAACAACAATGGTATTTATAAAAAAAAGTACCACCAACCCTAGTAGTATTGCCAACACCACTGTATTTATTACCACAAAGACAACTACCCACACAACGCCACCGCCATCGCCGCCGCCACCATTACCACCACTGGATTTTTTCATACAATGATCCATACAACTACTACTGAAATCCAATAATATTCAAATTTAGTAAATTTATGTATTACGGCCGTTCAATCTTTACTAACTCAGTTACATCATAAGAATACATCCAAGACTCAAATTAAATAAAGATTTCTAGGGTTTTTGATACAAACCTGATCCATCGCGCTCCCTGGAATTCGTTTTTGTTTGATTCTCTATTTAACTTGAAATTACCAGAGATCGAAACCTAAAATCACATCTCTCGATCGCCTAAATCTTTAGCTGATATCCAAATCACCAATAATATGAGAAGAAGAGGAAAGGAAGAAAAAGAAGATGAACTGCTTTTGCTAGTGATGCTTCAAACGATCGATGTTTCTTTCTCTCAATCGAAAATCGCTTCTCTCAAATCTCTTCTGTTGGTGGTGCTGGTGGCGACGGAGATGATGGTGAAGGGTTTCGGTTTTCTCTAAATGTTTAGATCCGTAGATGGGGAAGGAGTATAAGAATAAGAACGAAGAATAAAAATAGAAGGGTAAATGTGGAAAGAATAAAAAAGGTTAACGGATCCAAAGGGGCCAATAGATGGAGAGGGGTGTATTTGTGAAGCCCATGAAAAGGAGGGACAATTATATAAGTACCACTTTTATCTAATCTATAAGGAAAACTAGCACCGTAAGACTTAGCCTTAGGTAACTGCAAATGGTATTTTGACTTAAGTCAATTAGATTTTTATTTTGATAGTGGGGCCGAATGGAAATGCTAACTGAGATGGTATTTTAGAAAAATTTAAAAAGGTGATGGTGTTTTATGAAACTTGTTTTTAGAGTGATGGTATTTTAGAAATGGAATACTATTTTACAAACTGTAATCGAAGTAGGTAAGCAAATAAGTAGTAACTATAAATTATCTTTTGATGTCGATGGATAATGTTAGATTTATATTTACATTCGAGGAGTCCCTACTGATTATGCATGTTCTAACTACAATGTCATAATCAGATTTAGTTGTTTAGGCCGCTATACAAAATCTTGTCCAGAATTGAATACTCTCAGAATTAAGCCGCTATACAAAATCTACACCAACTTCGTATAGTTGAGACCAAGCAACAACCCCTAGTTCACTTAGTTTCCTCAATATCCCTGCGCTTCCAACTTCAATGAGTGCACGCACTGGAACAATTCCTTTAGATCGTATTCCAAACATTAAAGGAACAACAAATCTGTTTGGTAACAACTCTTTCGATTCTTTCAAGATAAAGATATCTCAAGTCACACGCAAAGGCTCTTCCGTTTAATCTAATAAACTCCTTTTCCTGGTTAGATCAATCTATCCAATAACTACCAAAGTAGTCAAGTTTAGATTCGCACTCAATCAAAATAAATCTCAAAGATATATATTGAGAATGTCGATCTCACACACAGAACGGAGTTTGTTAACAATGGATTATCACAAGATGTCTTTAGATATACAAACAATTCTAAAGATCTCGTCGATACTTCGATCTAGTTTGAGTGAATCTTATGTCAGAAGAGAAGATTCTCAAGAATAAACAAACTAGGTGCAATCAAAGTTTCAACAACCGTTAGTCAATCAAATCAATCGAAAACTAATAACACTGCAATTATGTAGTTTCCCACCAACGGTACTCGTAGAGCTTCTTGATCCCACAGAAGTCTTTAAACGAGCGGTCGTAAGAGATTTCACCTAATTAGGATACTTTCCTCTCCGAATTGACGGCTCCACTAGAAACAACAAGAATGAAGTTTGCCTAGCTCTTAGAATAGTTTGCTAGAAATGCAATCTTAAGTATTTATAGACCAAGGATGTTTGGACACCAAGGAATTTCCAAAACCGAAAATATTCTCAAGATATGCAATTAATAACAAAATTCGGTTTTCCTAATTCCAATAAATGCTTGTCCAAAATTTCCGAAATCTCTCAATAGAAAATCTTCAATTAGCAAATGCACATTACTAATTTTTATTCTCTAGAGATATGCATTTAATTGATGGTAATTAAAGCATATAAAACCAAAAACCTTAATTAAAATATTATTAATTTATTTCGGCACAGGATCTCCTTGAGTACTAAGGAATATCTTTGAACAATAAATGATAAGAGTTACTGTACGTGCTCAAAGTATGTTGACATCTTTTCACTGTAAATCCTTATTCATATTTACATGGATTTACATTCTTAGAATCGGTTATACCACACTTCCAAACAAGTTTAGAATTGGTTCACCTGTATTCCAAGACTCCTATGTGATTGATCAAATAACAAATCACATACATGGGTTCAATCGGTTCTACCAATCACTAGGATCTGTTATACCTCAATATGGAAATACTTGTGCTCGGTCACACAAGTTACCAGGAACGGTTACATCAGTTACCAGGATCGGTTACATCAATTACCAGGACCGGTTACCATATTCTCATGGTATTGCTTGTGATCGGTCACACCAGTTACCAGGATCGGTTACACCAATTACCAAGATCGGCTACACCAATTACCAGGACCGGTTACACCAATTACAAGGATCGATTACACAACTTCTCTGTGATCGGTCACACCAATTACTAGGTTCGGTCACACCAATTAAATATATCGATCATGCCATCTCATGGTGATTACTTAGGATCGGTTACACTAATTAATAAAAACTAGTCATACCAAATCATAAGTCAGGCATTGTGATTAGTTATACCAAGATACATAACAAAGTTACGATCGGTTCTACCATCTCACACATATTGGTAATCCAAAGATTTGCAATAAGTATCCGTACTAATAAACCTTACGATTTCCCTTTCGATTCATAAAACAAGTTCATGAATGTACTTCCTTTAAACAAATGTAAAACATTGTTTCCTAGGATGAAATGTTCACCATAACTCATTCACATAATCATAACAGTATATACAAGATTATGTCGATGTCATATCTATGAAGTTCAAAAGATAAGCGTTATACTTCATAGTCTAATTCCCTAATACTATGATCATACAAATATGACCAGGTCACATCACTAGAGTATTATACAATATGTACAGTATATATAGCTTCGCAGTTATGTTTTCAATATAGCACGACTTGAAAGATACGTTAGGAATGAAACAGTTCAAGTCAATATTACTAACCTCAAGAGAAAGGATGATGTTGTCGTTGTAGTTCGCTTCTTCTTCACATTCTTCAGGTCTTCGGAGTAATACTTGTATGTCTCAACATTCCTAGACTTTCTATTCTAACCTAAACGAAGTTGACTCTAGTATATAATCAAGCGACTTCAAATGAGTTTTAACACACTAAAATATGACAACCAAACTTGACATACCAACGCTTGGTAAGTTCAACCGAGCTATGCTCTAACAATCTTCCCCTTTGTCAATTTTAGTGACAAAACTCTTATTACATATGGATAAACAAATTACATGAGAATTCATTTTACATACGCTTGATTCCAAGTTTCAACAACACAATAACCCGCATATATTCAATCAATAAATGCCGCTGTTGACATTTGAATAAAAAAATATTATACTCCCCCTAAAGGTGAGCTAGGTAAATATTCAATCCGAACATCTTTGTTATTCCCCTTTTGTAGTCAGAATTACTACAAAGTAATATGATATGTTTCCCCCCCTTAGTCAATGCCTTACTCTTTCGTTAGATATAACGTTTAAGCACAATTGTCCTTTCATTAGTGATTGCAAATCATTTGTTTACTCCATATATTTCTCCCCATTTTTGTCACAAAATCACAAAGGTTCGAGCAAATAAAGGACAAACCGAAAGGATCTTACAAATCTAAAAGACTTGTAAACAACCTATAAGAGTTAAGAACGAAGGTTTTACATACCACTTTAGATAACCAATATTAAAACCGAAATTACAAGTAATTTAGTTTTAATGTAGTTGAACCCTAATAAATCTCACATTGATTCAAGGTACAGTTGCTTTCCTTACGCCTCTGATCCCAGCAGGATACTACGCACTTGATTCCCTTAACTGATCTTACCCACAACTAAGAGTTGCAACGACCCAAAGTCGAAGACTTGATAAACAAATCTGTCTCACACAGAAAAGTCTATAGATTGAATAAATCTGTCTCCTACATAAATACCCAAGAGTTTTTGTTCCGTCTTTTGATAAATCAAGGTTAACAGGAACCAATTGATAAACCGAACTTATATTCCCGAAGAACAGCCTAGTATTATCAATCACCTCCACAATAATCTAAATCGTATGATGGAGAAACTAGATATTGTTGAATCACAAACGATGAGACGAAGATGTTTGTGATTACTTTTTTTCTTGCCTATCGGAGATTAAATCTCGAGAAAATCTTAGAGAAGATAGTACTCAAACGATAGAATCGGGCAAGAACAGAACTCGTAACTACAAAGAAAATAGTTGGGTCTGGCTTCACAATCCCAATGAAATCTTTCAAGTCGTTAACCTACAGGGTCTCGATAGAAACCTAAGGTTAAAGGAGAATCGACTCTAGTT
>JAJJMB010005553.1:867946-894701 GCA_023531105.1 Papaver atlanticum | reverse complement strand
TAGGTTTCCCAGTTGCTAGAGTTCTCCTTTATATAGTTTTCAAATCAAGGTTTGCAATCCAAGTTACCTTGGTAACAAAGCATTCAATATTCACCGTTAGATGAAAAACCTGATTCAACCAAGCTAATATCTTTCAACCGTTAGATCGAACTTAGCTTGTTACACACAAATGAAATGTACCCTCATTTAGGTTTATGTAACCGTACCCAAACATGTACATTATGTTGGCTCACAAATAGTTAACCGAAGTTATCCATATGATTACTCTCATATCAACCTTATTCATCTTAACCATAACTAGTTCAAATAACTCAAATGAAACTAGTTAAAGAGCCGTTCAATTGCTATATTCTCATAGAAGTATACAAGAACACAATTGAAGCAAAATTGGTTTGATTCACTCGAATTAGTTCATGAACATTATAGCCACGGTTTGCAAAGATTTCATTCGTTAATTTATAAATGTTTAAGTTCATGTACAACCGATTTTATAAAGTAACCAACTCAAGTATGCAAACGGGTACGCATATTTAAGTAGCCGGACCGAGTTTGGATTACGCCAGTATGCAAACAGGTGCGCATACCAATTCACACTTCCAAACTCCAGCAGAAATTCACGGACGTGAGACTTCCGCCAGTATGTGTACCGGTACACATACTTGCCCAGACATCCAACAACCGCCAATACGCGTATGGGTACACATACTTCAGGTTCCCGGTTTTTGACTTACACATAAATGTGAGAACACACTATGTTTATATCCAAACATGGTTACATGATTCTAAGCTCTTTATTTCAATCATTGAAACTTTCTTAGAGGATGGCAATAGCCGTTTTCACACACTATTAGCATCAAAGCAATTTTCAAGATATTTAAATAATCATAACGAAACATTCCAAGTGTACACCAAATGATTGTACCACACAAACCATGTAAGATGTTACTCGGCAATTTTCATATGGTCATATTCTGACATTCGTCAAGAATATAAGATGAACTTGGTCGAAGTGAAAACTTGCCAACACATATTTCTCGAAATATGTAAGCGAGATAAACTCAGCTCGAAATCTCAAATGTGTATAGTAGAAAACTATATCGTAATACGGCTTATGTCTCAATATAAGAGATAAAGTATAAATATACTTTTCAAAGTGATAGATGAGTTTCAGTCTCCACATACCTTTTGTCGATGAAGTTCCACAAGCTCCCCTTAGTAGTTCTTCGTCTTCAAATGATGAACGCCGTGAAGTCTAAAGCTCAACTACACAATCTATGTCCTAGTCCGAGACATCTATAAATAGGCTAGAAATCAAGACTTATAGTTTTGATCACTAACATTGACAAACATGCTTGAGATAGTAACGCATGCGAGTTCGACAGAGCAGTGCTCTAACAGTATACACTTTGTGTGGTCGTCTATGGATATGAGATCGATACAATACAACAACACAGTGTTCACTTGATAATATATACGGTATTAACCGAAACACCATAGGATCAATATCAAGTGATTAGGACAAACGCATAAGTGTATATACTTTATTAAAATTTAAAACAATTATAATGCGGAAGTAAAGTTGAAAACGCGGGAGGTATAACAACCACACCCAATATTTTGTTCCGTAATCTATAAGGACTAAACTCCAATATAAGCACCAAGTTAATGAGTCTCAATCAGAATAAATATCAAAGAGCTGTATCTCTTTCTCAACATAATTAGTAAATCAAACAAATAAAAATCCGTGAACCTGATTGTTATGAGAATAACTCGGATGGTACCAAAGACCAATGTCCAAGTGTCAATCAACTATGATTGAACTACGCACAACCTGTGATATTTCAACTATATAAACAAAATATAATGCGGAAATGAAATAACACATCCACCATAAATTTTGTTAACGAGGAAACCGCAAATGCAGAAAAAACCCGGGACCTAGTCCAGACTTGAACAACATACTGTATTAAGCCGCTACAGACTCTAGCCTACTACAAGTTAACTTCAGACTGGAATGTAGTTAAGCCCTAACCAAGTATCACACCGATTAAGGTACAGTCGCGTTCCTTACGCCTCTTGAATCCCAGCAGGACTCTGTGTACTTGATTTCCTTAGCTGAGCTCACCCACAACTAAGAGTTGCTACGACCTAAAGTCGAAGACTTATAAACAAATATGTCTCCCACAGATAAGTCTATTCTGGTTGTTGTTTCCGTCTTAAGATAAAGATTAAGGTGTACAGGAAACTCAACTAATAATCCGGTCTTATACTCCCAAAAAGCAGCCTAAAAATATTTGTCACCTCACAATAACCTAATTGATTAATAGAAGAAATTATTACAGAATCACAAGTCTGAGACGAATAACTGTTGTGATTACTTTTTATATCTTATCTGTCTGAGTTAAATCTCTAGAAAATCTTAGAGAATATTAAACTCAATACGATAGAAAAAGTAAGATCAGAATACGCAACTACAGAGAAAATAGTTGGATCTGGCTTCACGAATCCCAAATGAAGACTTTAAGTCATTAACCTAATAATGGTTTTGGAAAACCTAGGTTAATGGAGAATCGACTCTAGTTTCCAACTAGGACACACGAGAGTGTCGGGATTAGGTTTCCTAGATGATAGAGTTCTCCCTTATATAGTCTTTCAAATCATGGTTGCGTACAATCAAACCTAAGATAACTTAGTAACAAAGCAATTGATATTCACCGTTAGATGAACTCCTGATTTAAGATTCAAGCTAAGTCGGCTTAAAAAATAAGCAATCAATCTCCACCGTTAGATGGTATTATCTTGATACACAAAAATGAAATATACTTATATTTAGATATGGATGAACCGTACCTAAACGTGTATAACCAACTGACTCAATAACAGTTAACCGAAGTTAGCCATATGAACACTTTTAGTGTAGCCATATTCATCTAACACTTCTAGATCAAATATGATGATCAATCAATAGATAATCAAATGAATCTAAATGTGCTTTAAGAGAGTTGTTCAAATGTTCATTATCTCATAGAAATATTCATGAAAAATTTGAAACATATTCTGTTTGGTTTGTAGTTGTACAAAGTACTTATACAAGAACCAATTTATGAACATAATGCCACGGTTTTCAAAACAAGTTCGCATAGCTTATTTCATTAAAGTTCCAGGGACTTTAGTTCGCAAACTGAGTTCGCAAACGAACCTGAGTTTATGAGTATGAATTAACATACTTACAGATTTTAGAACCTAACCACTGTGTTCGCAAAAGTAATCTGGCTTTAGTATGTTATCAAGGAAACAATTGCCCGAAGCAATTTTCCCTTTAGTCCAACAAATCGACTAAGATAATTTAATTCTTTTGTCGAACCTGTTAGAGCATTGCTCGGTCGAACTCACAAGTGTTGCTATCTCAAGCTTGTTGTCAAATTTAGTTGTCAAAACTATATCTTGATTTCTAGTTTACAATTAGTTAAGTCTCGGTCTAGGATAGAGGTAGTTGAGAAACGAACCAGTCATCATTTGCGTTCTACCGTTGGAAGCCGAAGATCAACCAAAGATTTTGGATAACTTCATCAACAAAAGGTAAGTGAAGACTGAACTACCTATTTCTCGAGTTATATTCACTTTTCTATCCTTGAGACGTTTGTCACATAACTAATTAAACAAGCTTGCATAGACAAGAATTTCGAGTCGAGAACTAATTATTTAGTTTACGAATTTCTCGAAATATAATGACTAAGCTTAATGAACATTTGTTCATACTTGATCTATTTCTGTGGAGAACAATTTATTGTTCGGAACCAAATCTTGATTCAAGTTAATCATTCAAAAATAGCCTGGAACAGTGATATGTGTCATGGATGTTATTCGGGAATGTTTCGAATCGATTTAGATAAATATAGAACTACTATATTCGGAATACAAGACAGTGTTATCAGTCTTACAAACTGAAAATACCGTTATATGTCTGAAGCCGTATTACATGTACTCGTACACGTAGCGGAGTAGCTATATATCGACTTACAGATTTGTGTGATACGCAAATTCGTATGCTAATCATGGAAAAATCTATTTGCTTCGTGATACGGATAGATATGTATATTCGCATACGAACCATTTTGGAACTGTGGTAAGAGAACCGGGTTTAAGTATTCAAACCGGTATGCGAACCAGTACTATTTTATATATTTGTACTTTGTACATTTACAAACTATGTCGATTTTGTTCAAATGCGATTAAATTATTTCTATGAGATGATTTGCATTTGATCAATTCTATATTAAAACACTAGACTCATTTGATCACATAATTGTGACTCAAGATCAATGTCTTTGTGTTCATGAAAATGAGAGTTAAGCTTTTAAGTTCATACCGGCTAGTTTCGGCTAACCATGTTGGACATAGTCTTTGTACATGGTTCGGTTATGGTTTACCTAACTAGAGTGTATATCTTGTTTATGTGAATAAGATTCAAAGTTTTCATCTAACGTTGAATATTATTTGCTTTTTTCCAAAGCTATCTTAACTTAAACCTAAAGCAACATATGCTTGAATGTCTATATAAGGGGAACTCTTAGAAACTGGGATCTTTGAATCCTGACACTACTTTTTGGTGTGTCCTAGTTGTATCTAGAGTCGTCCTCTTCAGAAAACCTTTCAGGGTTTAGCGACTATCAAATACCTCATTGGGATTCGTGAAGCCAGGTCCAGTTATCTTTCATCTTGATAACTTGAGTATCCTGATCTTGTTCGATTGTTGATTTATCACTTGAACAAGATAGATAAAAATCACAAAGTTCTCTTCGTCTCAAATTTGTGATTCCACAAGTTTTATACTTGTGAGGTGAATAATAATCTAGGCTGCACTTCGGGTTGCATAAGTCCGGATTTTGAGGATAGCTAGACTTCTGTCAAATTCCTATCGATTTTCATCACCTTGATCCTACGGTTGATCTGATCATCTATTTCTATTGTAAATCAGGAAATCAATTATATGCGCTTAATCAGTGGGAGGCAGATTTGGTTTAAAGTCTTCAGTTGAGTTGAAGCAACTCTTAGTTGCTGTGACGTCATCTAAGGGAATCAATTGCGCGGAGGCGTAAGGAGCGCAACTGTACCTGAATCAGTGGGAGACTGAGTTCGGGCTCAACTACATTCCAGACCGAAGTTAATTGGTAGTAGGCTAGTATCTGTAGCGGCTTAATACAGTTTGGTGTTCAATCTGGACTAGGTCCAGGGGGTTTTCTGCATTTTCGGTTTCCTCGTTAACAAAATTTCTGGTGTTTGTGTTATTTTTTTTTTCCGCATTATATTGTTTATCTTTATAATTGAAATATCACAGGTTGTGCGTTTATCAATTATAGTAGATACGTCCGACATAGGTTTGTTGGATATGACTTGATTGATCCTTGGATATTGGTCTTTGGTACCTTCCAAGAACTCTCTTTGTAATTAGGTTCACGGATTCATTTTTGTAAACGTTTTAATCACAAGAGAGATAGAGATATAACTCTAGACACTTTCCTTGGTTGAGTTTTAACTCTAAGAGTTGTGTTGAATTTTTCCATACAAATTTCCTACGAAAAAGTTGGTGGTGTATTTTGGTACCCCAAGTTTTTTCAGAACCGATTGTGTATGTACAATCGCTTATTTCTACAAGACACAAATAGAGATCAGAATTAACTCTGTTTCTCTTATCAGGCTCTTATTATTCCATGAAATAACTTAGACCTTTCCCTTTAGACAAGACAAACACTAGGTTAGTTAACTAAATTTTCTTGTCAAGGCATTTGATTAGACTTGAATAACCGAATCCTCCAATTGATAAGTCTAACTAAGATCTGAATTAACTTAGTTTCTCTTATCCAGAATCAAATGGACTAAAAAACGACCCCGTAATTTTGCTAAGCCAAAAACAATAGAAACAAACCAAATACATTGACTTGCTATAGTTTTTCCTAACCTGAAGCAATTGGAATAAATATAACCATTGTAAGCACCGCAATTCCACCGAATTTCGTTAAGCAAAAACACTTGATACCAAACAATAAAGAAGATACCAAATCATAAGCCAAATAAATTGACACAGTTTTTCTTTACCGTAAACAATTGAATCACAATAATCAATCCACACCGCATAATGGAACATATCAATTGTACCGAAATTTTGTTAAGCAAAAGCAAATTAAACAGGAAAAACGATTAACTAACAATAAAAATTGTTACCTCAATTTCCGCAGCCACTTCTCCCCAGAAAGATATATCATTTAAGCGTAAGTTCAATAAGAACTCTCCCCCGTTTGTTGTCATCCTCTTGCAAGAACAAAAGAACAACAAGAATAGCAACCTTTACCAGAGAAAGGCTGAATCGGTTTTAACTAATGCGTGCCAGTAGCAAAAGTTTAAACCCAAAATCCATATGTTATGCTAAAAACAACTTATGTAAAAATAAATTGCTATCAACGTATTGTGACTTTTCACACATGAGTTTTAATCGTATCACCTTATGATCCTTTGATAAAGTCTACCAACAAGGGCTAGGACTTAATCCCGCTAAATCAAAAAGCCACACAAATCATAAGGGCAACAAAATATGAGATCGAATATTTAGGTTAATAAAACTGAAACCAAACATCTCATAGCCGAAAGAAAATATATTTACACAGGCTATGCAATCGGAAACTATCAAATAATGAAACAAAGATTATAAAATAAAATTTTATTTATTCATAATAGATAGTTTTATTCAAATTGACCTTATACAAAATATCGAAATAAAGCAACAAATTGATGTCTATTTCTCGAAAAATAATAAAAAGTAGATTACTTCTTATTTTTGGAAAATTATTGATACTCATCTTCTAGTGTCGTTCCTTGATATCCTTCACCTTTCCAAAACTCTGTACCAATTTTCAAGATGCCTTGTAGAGTTTCTAGATCATTCCGAGCATCAAAGGCTAACTGTTTTTTAATACAGTTTAATTTTCTACCAATACATAGGATGAGGAAGAGAGGATCATCAATTTCAGGGGATCAAGAGGACAAGTCAATCAATTGTCCATTGTTTTGTCCACCAACCATTTGATTGATGGTTCCCTTAGTAACAGCTTTAGTAAATTTCATATCACTAAAATTATCACCTAAAGCATTTTCACAAAGCTTAGTGATAAGACAGGGATACCCAAGATTTCGCTTTGAGACAGGAGAAGAAGAGCTTTCATAAATCTTAATCATCTGATTTATGATTATTCCATAGAGATCAAGTTGTTTATCATCTTCTAAAAGAAAGTATACAAATTCGGCAAACTCTCTTTCCCAGTCAGACTTGTCTCTTGTACTTGCAAAGATGGTTGCAATAGCAAGTTTTCCGAAAACCCTCAAATAAAGAGGTATATCTTTGGTTGGTAATCTTCCTTTTACCCAGTTAATATTTTTTACAGTGAGACAGGTTGAAATGGAATCGTGATCAATTTCAAAACCGGTAATCATATGATTATAATTCTCATTGTACTAGGTAATATTTGAAATCATCTTTCGATCAACATAAAGAAGATGACATCCAACAAGTGTGACAAAAGTAAGCTTGTTATGATCAATATTGTGAATATCAGCATAGAAGATTCTTACCACATCTGGTGAATATTTTTCAAAATCAAAAAGTTTCCCGCAGTTTCGATCTTGAAAAAACTTCACATAGCTAGTATCCGAAACTTCTGAGACAAATCTCTTTTCAGCATTAAATTCTATCCCTTTGAGAAGTTAATATTTGTCAAAACATGTGCTATCAATGAAGTTAGTGAGCTTATGTTGATCTTTGATTATGTGCAGAAACCTGATCTTCTTAATATGATTGTAGGGAATGAGATCTTTGTCTGGATCATAAGTTTTGTCACTTGATTTCCTTTTACCTATCTTTTCTAGTAACAAAGTTGTACCGCAAACCCTAGTTCTTATTCCGAAGTTTTTCTCAAAAATTGTTTGTAAAAACAATATAAGAGTATTTCCTTTTAAAGTATACTTCTTTCTTGCTTGACTAGGTTTAGGAAATCGAATATTCGGAAATATTTGTCTAAGAGGAAAAAAACTTGATTTCCAAAAAATAATTTTCTTTTGGAAAAACAATTCTTCTTCTCGGACCGGATCTTTTTCATGGATCAATTCTATATTCATAACTGAATATTTGTCTTCTCTTTTATTATCAAGATCTGATAATATTTTCTGAAACCCATATAGGTTTTCTGAGAAAATGAATTTTCCAATATGCGAGGAGACTAAATTGATCATAACAAGATACTTGCAGAAAATATCTTTAGAATTAGAGATCCAATAAAAATTTAAAAGATCACTTGCTTCACTGAAACAATTATGTGGAGTATGAAGCAATCTTTGTAAAAACTGTTATTAACAGAGAGATTATCCTTTACAAAAGTAGAAGAATTCAAAAAGATTAGTTTGTTTAGAGACATCCTGACAGTTTTAGTGCTGTAAGCGTGTATACATTCATTTGGAAGAGACAACCAAACTATGTTTAAGATTTCAGATTTTTCACAAGGATAATAGTCATGAGTCACTATTAGGAATTTTTTTTGAGAAATCTTATACATTTTCAAGATTGACATAAAAAATGTCACATAGAAATTGGTATCAATGTTACTACACCAATTAGTAATAAATCTCATGAGATACAATTCTATGACTGTCGATAGTGTATGTAAGTCATCTGAGACATACATAGACAAGATCCATATTCCTAAGAAACTTAAGAACAAGAGTATTGTTTCATTCAACCGAATCTTCCACCGAGAGACTTTGAAGTTATCAAATCCTGCCAATACGTTAACTGAATCTCCTACAGTTTCAAATCTTATAGGTTAGATCGCACCAAACACAAATTGTTAGATCTTTTCGTGTTTGCCTGCTCTGATACCAATTGAAAAGAAGAGGGTACCCAAATACACCATAATCTTTCGAATATCAACCTATAAGTCCGGTTTCTTAAGTGATCGTCTATGGACAGAGTCGAGACAATACAACTTAATTCCTATACCTTGTGTGATTTTTTATGCACGAGGTCGAAACAATACGACAACAAGATATTTACTTGACAATAGTTATAGTAATAATCGATAGACTATTATGATCAATGTCAAGTAGTTCGGATTAACGTACGTGTGTAATTTAATTAATTATAATAACAATTATAATGCGGAAAACAAAGTAAATGACACAACAAAATTTTGTTAACGAGGAAACCGCAAATGCAGGAAATACCCCGGGAACTAGTCCAGTTTTGAATACTCTCATAATTAAGTCGCTATACAAAATCTAACACCAACTTCATATAGTTGACACCAAGTATACTACCCCTAGCTACTTAGTTTCCTCAGTATCCTTGCGCCTTCGACTTCTAGAGTCACGCACATGAATCACCAATCCTTTTGATCGTATTCCAAGTAAAGGATAAATCTGTTTGGTAACTGATGTGATTTCAACTTTGTTGTAGTAAAAGGTTCGTTTAGACTTGTGAAGATTCGAGTTTTTAAATTTAATAAAAATATACAATAATATTAAAAATGGTGCAAGAGGTACTGGAACTAAGGATTCGGCCAATCTTCATAACATAAGGTTATATTATTTATTCTCAACAATTTTAGCTCAAGAAATGTAAACATGGACTCTTATTTTTGCCAAGGTAGATTCTAAAAACATTAGTTATAAATCGTAAGCATGGGACATCAAACATCTAAGCAAGCATGACCCATCTAATAAAATAATAACTAATTAATCAAAATCATATTTCAATTAATATTAGTGCAAAAGTCATGAAAAAGAATAAAATAAATTTACCCATGTATGAAGTTCGGCCTCCTCCGTCGTCCCAGTGTTGGGGTTTAACTCATCATGTCGAAAACACACTCAAAATATGTATTCATGGCTCAAAATGTGTTTACAAGAAGAGAAAATAATGAAACAGGAAATCTGCAACAGCACAGGTGCGTTACAGACCGACTGTTTCAACTCTCAACTGTTATGATGAAGATAATCGTTACAAATCTGAAGATAAATGTTGCAGAAGAGGATGAAGAAACTGTTATAATGAAGATAAATGTTGCAAACCAGTTGAAGAAACTGTTACAACAAGTTGAAGAAACCGTTACGACGGATGAAGAAACCGTCGTTGTTTCCCTGTTCTTCACGAGCAGCAGCAGCAGCAACAACAACAGAGTTATGAAAACTCTTGATTCACGCCTCCTGAGCTCTCCTATCGATCCCAAACTCTCGACACCCCTTCTATGTGATCCTAGGAACCTATTTATACATCATTTCGACATTGAATCTCCCCCATTAATTACAAATAATCTTCTTTTACTCGGGTATATTTTTTTTTCCATTTTTATCATTGATTTTGATTTTCACGCATCTGAAGCTGTATTTCTTTCCTTCTATACCTTCTTCACGCTCCAGGATATCGATTAAGTCTTCCAAGCACGTGCAGTACACGTTTAAATTTCCCACAACTCGTGCAAGCTCATGTTTTTCCTCCAACTCCCTGTTTGGATTAAACCAAGTTATCCAGCCAAATTTGATCGATAAAATCACCCATACTAGCTTTCTATAGTCATATCACGTCTACCCACTAAGTTTAAGGGATTGAATCTCACTAAATCACGTCCAAACATCCGATCGAAATTCTGCCAGTGAAGAGAAACGTTTTCCCGCAAAAATTCATTTTTTGAATTTGAGAAGAAGATGTCCTCCCCCTAATCCTGCACGGGTGTCCCTTTAGCACTTGTCTTATGGGGTGCAAATAGTAATTTTTGGGCGTAGATAGTAATTTTTCCGGGGTTCCTCCGACACATTTTTGGGGTGCTTCCGGTCCATTTCTGGGGTGCCTTTAGTACTCTATACTGGGGTGTAAAACACCACTTTTCGAGCCAATTTTGCCGCAAGAGCTTATTCCCTAGAAAAGACTTAAAACAACTTTATTAGAAATAAAATGAGTCCTAGATAATGTAGTTATGGGTGAAAATGCGTCACACTTACGTGCTTATCAGTAACCACTCTATTCAATCTTCGTAATAAGATATTAATGAGTCGTTGACAAAGGCTCTTCTTTTTAATCTAATAAACTCCCTTATCTAGTTAGATCAACCTAAACTTTGATTACCGAAATAACCAAACTCTAGATTTGCATTCAATCAATATAGATCTGAAAGAGAAACTATAAGGTGATGCCGATCTCACGCAACTAGCCAATCAAGTCTATCAAAGATAAACACGATTTTAGTTGGATCCCAGCCGATCAAGGTTTGTGCACACAATTCCCAAGATACGAAAACTAATAAGAAAAACTTCGTCGTCTTCAGATCTTCGTTGGTCTTCAATAAGAACCTGCACAATACAACTTGAATCCTCTTGTGATTAATCACACACAGAACGGAGTCTGTTAACAATGGATAACCATGAGATGTCTTTAGATCCGAAAATGGTTCTAAAGATCCCGTCAATACTTTGATCTAGTTTGAGTGAGCCTTATAACATAAGAGAAGGTTCTCAAGAATAAGCAAACTAGGTGCAATCAAAGTTTCAACAACCGTTAGTCAATCAAATAAATAATCTAAAACTACAATAACAATGAAATTATCTAGTTTCCCACCAATGGTACTCGTAGAGCTTCTTGATCCTACATAAGTCTTTTAGTCGTAAGAGATTTTTCCTAATTAGGGTACTTTCCGCTCCGGATAGACGACTCCACCAGAAGAAAAAAAAGAATGAAGTTTGCTTGTTTGCAAGAAATGCAAACTCAAGTATTTATAGACCAAGGTTGTTTGGACAACAAGGAAATTCCAAAACCGAAAATTCTCTCAAGATATTCATTAAAGTACCTAATTTTGGTTTTGTTATTTCCAATAAATGTTAACCAATATTTTTCGAAAACACTCTTATAAAATTTCTATTATTAGTGTAGCACATTAACTAATAACCTTTTCCAGAGGATATGCTTTAATTGCTGGTAATTAAAACATATTACTTGAAAATCATAATTAAATGTTTTTCAATATTTCGGTTTGGGGTCACCTTGAGCATCAAGGAATATCTGTGAAAAATTAAGGATAAGAGTTGCACATGTTTAAATAATGTCGACCTAGAAGTTTCCTATCTTAGAAAACCCTAATTCCGAATTCACACACAACGTAGAGAAATATGTGAACTTTGGAAACTTGGTTTTGCTCTTGGGACCGGTTATACAAAGACTCACAATATAGGTTGTGATCGGTTATACCATGCTTCCTAGTGTAGGTTGTGACCGGTTACACCTTGCTTCCCAAAGTGGGTTGTGATCGGTTACACCTTGCTTCCCAAAACTAGTTAGGATCAGTTACGCCCTGTCACACAATATAGGCTATGACCGGTTATACCTTGATTCTCAACATAAGTTAAGATTGGTTCTACCTTGTAAGCTTGCATTGGTCATTCAAATATTATTCAATGAAGAACCGGACCAACACACTTATGTTTTCCCTTTTGATTATGAAACAAGTTCATACATCTACTTCCTTAAACCAATGTAATAATACATAGTTTCCTAGGATGAAATTACAGCTATATCCCACACATAATCAAGTAACTAATACATAGATTATATTGATGTTGTATTTATGAAGTTCAAAAGATAGGTATACTTCGTAATTCAATATAATTCCTTGATACTTTGATCATAATGCTATGACCAAGTCTAATCACTAGAGTGTCATAAATATAGCTTCTCATGTTATGTTTTCAATAGAAAGCGACTTGAAAGATACGTTAGGAATGTAAACAAGATCAAGTCAATATTACTAACCTCAAGAGGAAGGATGATGTCTTCGTTGCAGTCGTTACTTCTTCACATTCTTCAAGTCTTCAGAGTAATACTTGTAAGTCTCAACATTCCTAAACTTTCTAGTCTAACCCAAACGGTCTCTAGTAAATAATCAAGCGACTCTAGATAAGTTTTGATACTAAAATATGACAACCAAACTTGACATACCAACACTTGGTGGGTTCAACCGAGCTATGCTCTAACATAAGCTAAGATAACTTTGGATCCAAGCAATCAATAATCACCGTTAGATGAAAAACTTAGACTTTGAGATTAACATAGAAGAATATACACTCTGGTTAGGATGGAACATAATCGAACCGTGTACAATGACTTGGTCATGAAAGGTTAGCCGAAACTAGCCAATTGAACTATATGCTTAACCATTTTCATATAACACTTTAAGACTTTAATATTGAATCATGCATATGATCAAAAATGTCGAGATAATGTTTTTAGAGAGTTGTTCAAATGCCGATTATCTCATAGAAATAATTCTGATGCATCTGAAAATATTCAACAGGGTAAGTACGTGTACTGTACCTATTCGTAAGTACGTGTACTGTACCTGTTCGTGAATATTTTTGTCATAGTACGTGTACCGGGTATGTGTACCCTTAAGACAAAAACGAGTTCAGGAACTCACAGATCTTTTATGGTTTGCATACTGGGTATGCGTACCTTTTCGGTTTTAAAACCAACAGATCTTTTCCGGTTTGCATACTAGGTATGCGTACCTTTCCTGGTTCACGAGTCACAGACTTTTTATGGTAAGGATACCGGGTATGCGTACCAAAAATTCACCGCCGAACTATAGCTACGCCGATAAGTGTACTGGGTACATGTACTGCGGCTCCGGACTTAAAACAGTTATCCCAGTATGTGAACCGGTATGCACATTGTTCTGTATATCCAGATTAACAGTAGTTATATATCTCTCTAATAATCAATTCGAAACATTTCCGAATAACATCAATGACACATATCACTATTCCAGGCTATTTTCAAATGGTTAAATCTTGAATCATAATTTAAGTCATGAAAAATAATTTGTTCTTAACCAAATTCATCAAGTATGAACAAATGTTCTTAAGCTTAAATAGTTATATTTCAAGAACGATATTCAAGATAAACTTGACTCGAAATTTTTGTTATGCATGTACTGTCTAATTTAGTCATGCGACAATGTCTCATAGATAGAAAGGTGAAAATTTGAGAAATAGGTGGTTCAGTCTTCACTTACCTTTTGATGTTGAAGTTCTCCAAAGCTCATGTTGATCTTCGCTTTCAAACCGTAGAACGCAGTGATATCCGATTCTCAACTACACACTTTTATCCTAATCCGAGACCTGACCAAATGTAGACTAGAAATCAAGATATAGTTTTGATCAGCTAAATTTGACAGCAAGCTTGAGATAATAACATTTATGAGTTCGACCGAGCAATCTAACCCAATGTTCGTCTCAGAAACGGGGAACCCCGGAAACCAAGATGCTCGTGGTTTTTATCTTCGTTTTCATAATTTTTCATAAATAAAAATAAATATAGGTAAATTTCATAAATATTTTCTCGAGATACTAATACATCTTAGATGTAATATCCAAGGGTTAGAAGGTACACCCTTATAAATATTTTCATGAGGGTGACCTCGTTACAGGATGACTCTTTCATTCAATTAATTGCGTCGTCACGCAATTCCTTGATCAGGTACGGGAAATTGATCGAGAAAAATTCAACGACGTAACTGAAGCTAAAGTGATCCAAACAACACTGGATACTTGGGAGGAAACTCATGGTAAACCTTGCACCCGAAGGGCTCTCCCTGTCTTTACTATGGAAGAAGATGTTACTCATGTTCAATGTTGGATACATTATATAACGAGAAGTATGAACAATGACCATTTCTGGGGAAAAGTGTTGCAAAGGTTTGTTGCATTGCGAAATGAATATATAAGAAACATCAAGAGCCTAGAAATAAGATTTGCATTCATCGGTAAGGATGTAAAACGTTATATAGAAATTTTATGGACGGTTCAACGTGATAATTCTGGATTGTCCAACGAAGAACTGGTGAGTATCTTAATACCTTTGTCCTCATTGAGCAGATGCATCATAGTTTAATTATATTTGAAAAAGTGGGGTCTAACAACCACACCCAATATTTCGTTTTGGCAATCTGTATGGACTAACTCCAATATACTTCCAAGAGAATCAACTAGACAGTCATACTCAATCAAGGAAAATGCATCCAAGAGTTATATCTCTGTTTCTAAATGTAATCAGCAAATCAAACAGATGGAAATCCGCGAGCCTGATTATTATGAGAAACAACTTGAACGATACCAAAGACCAATGTTCAAGTGCCAATCAATTTATATCAACAACAAAAGTTTGGATTATCTAATTGATTGAACTACGCACAACCTGTGATATTTCAATTATATAAAAATATAACGCGGGAAAGAAATAACACAGACACCAGAAATATTGTTAACGAGGAAACCGCAAATGTAGAAAACCCCCGGGACCTAGTCCATATTTGAACACCACACTGTATAAAGCTGCTACAGACTCTAGCCTACTACAAGTAAACTTCGGACTGGAATGTAGTTGAGCCCTAACCAATCTCACACTGATTAAGGTACAGTCGCGTTCCTTACTCCTCTGAATCCCAACAGGACTCTACGCACTTGATTCCCTTAGCTTATCTCACCCACAACTAAGAGTTTCTACGACCCAAAGTCGAAGACTTGATAAACAAATCTGTCTCACACAGAAAAGTCTATTGAATAAATAAATCTGTCTCCCACAGAAATACCTACGAGTTTTTGTTCCGTCTTTTGATAAATCAAGGTGAACAGGAATCAATTGATACACCGGACTTATATTCCCAAAGAATAGCCAAGTAATATCAATCACCTCACAATAATCTTAATCGTATGGTAGCAAAACAAGATATTGTGGAATCACAAACGATGAGACGAAGATGTTTGTGACTACTTTTTATCTTACCTATCGGAGATTGAATCTCGAGCAAATCTTAGAGAAGACAGTACTCAATACGATAGAACAAAGTAAGATCAGAACACACAACTACAGAGAAAATATTTGGGTCTGGCTTCAGAATCCCAATGAAGTCTTTAAGTCGTTAACCTATAATGGTTTTAGAAAAACATAGGTTAAAGGAGAATCGACTCTAGTCGCAACTAGTATCACACAGGAGGTGTGGGGATTAGGTTTCCTAGTTGCTAGAGTTCTCCCTTATATAGTCTTCAAATCAGGGTTTGTAATCAATGTTACCTTGGTAACAAAGCATTCAATATTCCCCATTAGATGTAAACCTGATTAGATTCAAGCTAATATCTTTAAACCGTTAGATCGAACTTAGCTTGTTACACACAAATGAAATGTGACTTCATTTAGATATGGGTAACCGTACCTAAACGTGTACACTTAGTTGGCTCACCAATAGTTAACCGAAGTTAGCTATATGAACACTTTCATATCAACCTTGTTCATCTCAATCACAACTAGTTCAAATGACTCAAATGAAACTAGTTCTAGAGTTGTTCAATTGTTTACATTCTCATAGAAGTATACAAGACACAATTGAAGCAAAATCGATTTTGATTCACTCGAATCAATTCATGAACATTATAACCACGGTTTGCAAAAGATTGCATTCCTTATTATATAAATGTATTTGTTCATGAACAAACCAATTTTAGAACTTAACCCACTCAAGTATGCAAATGGGTACGCATACCTAAGTAGCCGGATTTGGTTTGGGTTCACCAGTATGCGAACAGGTTCGCATACTGTCGTACACAACCAAACTCAGTTGAATTCCCGGACTTGAACTTTTAAGCCGATACGCATACGGGTATGAATACTAAGTTCCCAGACTTCAACTATCAAACCAGTACGCATACGGGTATGCATACTATGATTCCCGGACTTGGAATAACTTGTAACAATTATCATACAAGTACGCATACTGTGCTATATCCAATCAATGATTAATTGTTCTAAACTTCATTTCAATCATTAAAACATTCTTGGAAGACGGGAATAACTGTCTTACACAAACTATTAGCTTCAAAGCAATTTTCAAGTGATCAATAGATCAATACGAAACATTCCGAGTCTACATCAAATGACAGTCTCACACAAATCATGTAAGATGTTACCAGGCGATTTTTACATGATTATCTTTTGACTTTCGTCAAGAATAAAAGATAAACTTGGTTAAAGCGAAAGCTTACCAACACATATTTCGAGAAATATGTAAGCGAGTTAAACTCAGCTCGAAATATCAAATGTGTATAAAGTAAAGTCTATACGACTTTTGTCTTAAATAGGAGATAGAGTAGATAGACTTTTGAGTGATAGATGAGTTCAAGTCTCCACATACCTTTTGTTGATGAAGTTCCACAAGATCCCCTTAATAGTTCTTCATCTTCAATCGATGAACGCTGTGAAGTCTAAAGCTCAACTACACATTATATCCTAATCCGAGACATAACTATAAGTAGACTAGAAATCAAGACTTATAGTTTTGTCAACTAAACTTGACAAACAAGCTTGAGATAGCAATGCTTGCGAGTTCGACCGAGCAGTGCTCTAACAATTTCCCCCTTTGTCAATTTTAGTGACAAAACTATCAATACATATGGATTACAAAATAAATAAACTTTGTAGCTTCTCATCCAAATGCCTGATTTCCTTGGTTCTTCAACATTACTCGAAATTTTTGTCACTTCCAAGTACTCCAGTGATTCTGAACGTGTTCAACTCAACATCATAGTTGTTGAAGATCCGTAGCCATAACAGTAAGAAAACCATTGTTCTCAATTATTGTTATACAATGTCATAGTATTATTACACAACATCAAAGTTCAATTGTATCACAACTTTGACAATAATACTACGGTGATATGTATAACTCCCCCTTAGTCAATACTTCATCTCACATGAAAACCACTCCCCCTTACATAATGATCCGTAAACTATATGTATTTATAGTGTGAACTACACAATAATTCTCCCCCTTTTTGTCAATATAAATTGGCAAAGGTACGAAAACTAGCGGGATCATAATGAAATTCTCATAGAGATACTTCATGACTAAAAGAGAACATATCAACTTTGTTTCGATGATTTCACATGGTCGAAACTTAGTGTATTCATCAAGGAGTTTATAAAGATACAATAAAACTCTTACAATATTCCACAACCGCACTCCCCACAAAGATTTGGCAATTAAGCACAAGTTCAATTAAGAACTCTCCCCCATAAAATGTCATTCCCGAAAGGAACAACAAGAGCGACCTTACTTTCACAAGAAAAAAAAGGATTTCTTTGGACATTAACAAATTACATGAAACATGAATTTGTATCCATAAAAACTATATTAAATTAACCACAAGCGGACCCATGATTAATTTAATCGAAAATGCTCAAAATAAGAAAATTTACGGAGCCGTATAGTACTTTCACATAGAAGTTGATCAAGGAAAGATCAATACTGCAGAATATTCAAAGATTCATTCTATTTTTCATCAATATTTGCATAATGACATCATAGACTTAATCTTTGTTATCAAAAGTTCATTCTATCTTCCATCAATATTTGCATAATGACATAATAGACTTAACTTTGACATATATGGGACAATCATAGTTCACGGACGCAAACACATATCCCATAACATTTTTTTGCAATATATAAAACCAATAAAGATTAATACTGCAAAATCATCTTCCAAATAAACTTTAGAATTTAAATAAATTAATCTAAAAATATTGCAAGATGAAAATCGTTGGCAATAGCAATGTGTAATCACAATATAGGCTATTCCAAACCCTAGTTATCCTTCTTAAAACTCAAGAATAAATTCTCATAAGAAGTTTTCTAGACAAAATAAACACCATCAGGCTAAAAACAAAAAAAACTCTCAAACCATCAAAACGATCATGAACTGAAATCAAAGAGCTTTTCTGGAACCCTCACGAGTCTTAAGACCTTTGAGCTTGTGATTGACAGCATCCACTTCTTCTTCAGAAAAGATATCCTCATTGAGAAGATCTTTAACATGTGTTTTCATGAGAACAAGGTCAGAGTTAACCTTTTTCAACTCAGTTCTTAACACATCGAGACCCTTCATAGTATCAACGAGCTACAGTTTTGCTTCCTCAAAGTATTTAAAAAAAATCATGAACCACTTCGGCCGAAACCATCTCCTCATTCTCAACATCTTGATGAGAATAGGCATAGTAGCATGAGGCATCAGGATTTTGACCATCAATATCTACTAAGGTTCTTTTCTTCCTCCCTTTGGACTTAAAACCAATACCTTTATCAAGAAAACCTCTTGCAAAATCACAGGTGCGAGAAGGTGAAGACATTCTTGACAAAAATTTTTTATCCTAGAGTACGCGTACATGACTCAATAGGTTTGGTATTTAAATGGTTTCTTAGGGACGATAACTTTTAGGGTTTCTAAAGACATTTCGTGACGAGTAATTCATGGGTACCCGTACGAACAAAACCCGAACCCAAAAGAAAAAACTAAACTAAAACTGTAACGTACCCTTTTACAAGGTAAAACAAAACAATATAATTTTGCTATGTGAAGATTTTCTTTCACAAATTTTTGGCTCAATAAATTTTATATTTCCACAGAGAAACAATTTAGAGCACAAGAGTAGCAGGCAACTTAGTTGCAACAAAAACTTCTTCAAAAATAAAAAAAACGAAGAGATTCTTGAGACACAAATAATACTTAGGCAAAGATGTCTGCATACAATAGTTTAGCTATGGACGATAAGAAAATAGCTTGACTAATTAGAAAGCATTTTACCAATAACTATACCTGATTATTAGCAAATCTTACTCAACAGGATTTTTATGAGTAAGCATTCAACCCTTGTGATTAATTAGCACAATTATGAGCTTTATGCTCATCAAATGAATATTCTTCATGGTTAGTCCTCTTTTTCCTTCTAATTTTTGGAGGAAACCCTTTGTGATGTGAAAAAGTATCATAAAACTTACAATCATCAAAGTATGAGACTAAGTTCGAATCCTTACCAGAAGAAGTTTGTATGGAGGATTTTGACAGCCTGTTGATAAGATCCTTGTATCCTTCAATTATCAGATTAAGGTTGTCCTTCATATCTCCATTGTTGCTTCCACCCACTGGTACCTTTTCACATCTTGAACATCATTCTTCAGATTGGGTTGAAAAGAACCTTTCTGAAATCTTCTTGAACGATTCGTATTAATGCTAGAATTGGTTCGAACGTTCAATGAGCATATTGAACTGACTTTCCTGGAAGAATTCACAGGGTGAGTACTAAAACCAATAGGTTTAGATATCCAGATGTCAGTTACACCTTTGATTATTAAATCTAAGGTGTGCTGAAGTCGACCAAAGTAATTGTCATTCAGCTTCAGTTTGCTCTTCCGTTGAACATGTCCTTTTGAATCACAAAAAAAGACAAACTTTCTGACCATGGGAGTGATTAGTGTGTGTAGCATTAGAGACATCGTTAGAAGGTTTATGCCTACCATGAGACATGGTAAATCCATGATCAGTGGAAGAACCAAGCACTCCTTTAGCATTAGGAAGGGTTTGCAGTTTAGCTTCTGAAGCTATTTTCATTAGAGGAACATTATTAGAATTAGTCACGTTTTCTAATTTCACAGCACAGTTAGAAGTATTTGGTATGACAGACTCCCCAAGACGACCTTTATCTTGAATAGAGAGATTACTCAATATTCGTTCAATTTCATGGGCATCTTCCTTGAGTTTAGCCTCGAGTAAGGTTTGAGATGAACAAACTACAACAATTTCCTCACGAAGAACCCTTAGTTGGGAATCACGATCTTTTACCATACAAACCATTGTATTGACCTTGTGTTTCAGCCTATGGATTTCAACTGCCTGGATTCTAACAAGTTTTAGAATCGCTGCACTCTCTCGGGCTGCTTCCCTTTCTACTTCAGAATCAGATTCGTCAGTAAGATAATCAGGGTAACACATATCAATACTTGTCTGTTTTGTAGGAACAGAATGTTCATCTATATGTGAGATATACAAGTCTTTCTCTTTAATAGATTTCACAGAAACATAACTTTTGTATCTGGTGATGCGTTTGTCAGAGATAACATTTTTGTCCATAGAGTCAGATTGCTACAAACACAGACTTATAAGGTCTTAAACGTGTTTGCCTTCTCTGATACCAATTGAAAAAGTGGGGGTCTAACAACAACACCCAATATTTCATTTCGGCAATCTGTATGGACTAACTCCAATATACTTCAAAGAGAATCAACTAGACAGTCAGACTCAATCAAGGAAAATACATCCAAGAGTTATATCTTTGTTTCTCAATGTAATCATAAAATCAAACAAATAGAAATCCGTGAGCCTGATTATTATGAGAAACAACTTGAACGGTACCAAAGACCAACATTAAAGTGCCAATCAATTTATATCAACAACCAAAGGTTGGATTATCTAATTGATTGAACTACGCACAACCTGTGATATTTCAATTATATAAAATATAATGCGGAAAAGAAATAACACATACACCATAAATTTTGTTAACGAGGAAACCGCAAATGCAGAAAACCCCCGGGACCTAGTCCAGATTTGAACACCACACTGTATTAAGCCGCTACAAACTCTAGCCTACTATAAGTTAACTTCGGACTGGAATGTAGTTGATCCCCAACCAATCTCACACTGATTAAGGTACAGTCGCATTCCTTACGCCTCTGAATCCCAGCAGGTCTCTACGCACTTGATTCCCTTAGCTTATCTCACCCACATCTAAGAGTTGCTACGACCCAAAGTCGAAGACTTGATAAACAAACCTATCTCACACAGAAAAGTCTATTGAATAGATAAATCTGTCTCCCACAGAAATACCTACAAGTTTTTGTTTCGTCTTTTGATAAATCAAGGTGAACGGGAACCAATTGATACACCGGACCTATATTCCCGAAGAACAGCCTAGTAATATCAATCACCTCACAATAATCTTAATCGTATGGTAGTAAAACAAGATATTGTGGAATCACAAACGATGAGACGAAGATGTTTGTGACTACTTTTTATCTTACCTATCGGAGATTGAATCTCGAGCAAATCTTAAAGAAGATAGTACTCAATACGATAGAACAAAGTAAGATCAGAACACGCAACTACAGAAAAAATAGTTGGGTCTGGCTTCAGAATCCTAATGAAGTCTTTAAGTCGTTAACCTATAATGGTTTTAGAAAAACCTAGGTTAAAGGAGAATCGACTCTAGTCGCAACTAGTACGACACAGGAGGTGTGGGGATTAGGTTTCCCAATTGCTAGAGGTCTCCCTTATATAGTCTTTAAATCAGGGTTTGCAATCAATGTTACCTTGGTAACAAAGCATTCAATATTCACCGTTAGATGAAAACCTGATTAGATTCAAGCTAATATCTTTCAACCGTTAGATCGAACTTAGCTTGTTACACACAAATGAAATGTGACTTCATTTAGATATGGGTAACCGTACCTAAACGTGTACACTTAGTTGGCTCAACAATAGTTAACTTAAGTTAGCCATATGAACACTTTCATATCAACCTAGTTGTACAATTGTTTATATTCTCATAGAAGTATACAAGACACAATTGAAGCAAAATCGATTTTGATTCACTCGAATCAATTTATGAACATTATAGCCACGGTTTGCAAAAGATTGCATTCCTTATTATATAAATGTATTTGTTCATGAACAAACCGATTTTAGAACTTAACCCACTCAAGTATGCAAACGGGTACGCATACCTAAGTAGCCGGACTTGGCCTGGGTTTGCCAGTATGCGAACGGCTACGCATACTGTCGTACACAACCAAACTCAGTTGAATTCCCGGATTTGAACTGTTAAGCCGGTACGCATACGGGTATGCATACTAAGTTCCTGGACTTCAACTATCAAACCAGTACGCATACGGGTATGCATACTATGGTTCCCGGACTTGGAATAACTTGCAGCAGTTAGCATACAAGTACGCATACTGTGCTATATCCAATTAATGGTTAATTTTTCTAAACTCCATTTCAATCATTGAAACATTCTTTGAAGACGGGAATAGCTATCTCACACAAACTATTAGCTTCAAAGCAATTTTCAAGTGATCAATAGATCAATACGAAACATTCCGAGTCTACATCAAATGACTGTCTCACACAAATCATGTAAGATGTTACCAGGCGATTTTCACATGATCATCTTTTGACTTTCGTCAAGAATAAAAGATGAACTTGGTTAAAGCAAAATCTTACCAACACATATTTCGATAAATATGTAAACGAGTTAAACTCAGCTCGAAATATCAAATGTGTATAAAGTAAAGTCTATATAGCTATACGACTTTTGTATCAATAGGAGAATAAAAGATGAACTTGGTTAAAGCGAAATCTTACCAACACATATTTTGAGAAATATGTAAACGAGTTAAACTCAGCTCGAAATATCAAATGTGTATAAAGTAAAGTTTATATAGCTATACGACTTTTGTATCAATATGAGATAGAATAGAAATAGACTTATGAGTGATAGATGAGTTCAAGTCTCCACATACCTTTTGTTGATGAAGTTCCACAAGCTCCCCTTAGTAGTTCTTTGTCTTCAATCGATGAACGCCGTGATGTCTAAAGCTCAACTACACATTCTATCCTAATCCGAGACATAGCTATAAGTAGACTAGAAATCAAGACTTATAGTTTTGGCAACTAAACTTGACAAACAAGCTTGAGATAGCAACGCTTGCGAGTTCGACCGAGCAGTGCTCTAACAATATCATATTAACTAACTTGTTGTTATCTGTTTTTCAGAAAACCATGGCTCAAGCCAAGTTTATTGAAGAAAATGGAAGAGAGTTTAAGCATTTTGAATGTTCGGCGTTATTGTTGTCGTTATGAAATCAATTTACTATATATAAGGAAATGTCGCAAGTATCGCTTAATGTAAAATGAAAGTCAACTTTTGCGGTCTAAATATTTTCATTAATTAATATTACTGCCACTTCTTTTACAAGATATAAACTTGACAATAATAAGAACTTAAATAATTACATCAATAAAAATCTAGTACAATCTTTGGTTTTCTTGTTTTCTTTATTTGACGTAACTTCCATTCAACGTGCTCGTGAACTGTTTCTACTTTGTTTTTGAAACTTCGGTTGTTAAATTTCAAAATTGAAGCTTTTATTTGCTTTTTAACGAAACATTTTCCTGGATTAACTTCTAAAACTTGCACAGATCTTTCCTTTTTACTATTTTTGATTTTTTTAAATAAAAAAAATTACCACATATTTTATTTACAGCAGCCTCAAGTTTTGCTTCACAGAAAAGAGAAATTGCCTTATGTCACATTTCAAGAGACAGATTAGTGGAAAAAAATCAAGAGAAGATTGAATTTTGGTGTGAGTAGTATGTTTAAATGAATTGAATATTTATAGGTGGAAAAGTAGTCGTTAGGAAATCCGATCGTTGTCAAGTAGCCGCTAGGAAATCAGACCGTTGTCAGATCAGTTGGAGACGACTGGCTCACATTGAGCTTATTTTGAATAGAAAATCCCTCTCCCCACTGCCCAAAACTCAGTTTGTTCGTCCAGCTGGCACCACAAATAACTTTATTTGTAGAGTCCCATTGTAATTGCTCTAACCATCATAATCCTTATTTTCTCTTTCTTTTTCTTTTTTGATCATCTGCCCCTGTGGAATATATCGAAAAGTTTTACGGGAAAGATAAGTCAAGAGCTACAAAAGACAAGCTCAAGAAAGAGACAAAAATGTCAAGCCACAAACAAACTCACTGTCCAAACACCAGACAGACAAAACACACACACAAAAAAACGGGAGCGCCTACAGCTGGGCAGCACGGCCTTGTCCAAATCTGGGACATGAGGTGGCACAATCTTAATGGGTGAGAGGGGAATGATTTTAGCATCGGGATTAGCAGCGGGGTGAAGAGGGGAATGATTAAAGGTCCAGATTTATTGTCCCATATCTGGACAATAACAGTTGTCCCATGTATAGAGTTTTCCAAAAAAAAATGCTACTGTATTACCAACCTTGCTACAGCCAGTCCAACAGGGGCTTGTCCAGATTTTGGACAATACGTGGCACAATCTGAATGGTAGAGAGGGAAATGACTTTAGCATTGGGATTAGTAGTGGAGTGGAGAGGGAAATAATCAAAGATCGGAATTCATTGTCCCAGTTTTGGACTATAACAATTGTCCCGGCTATAGAATTTTTCGATACCTGTACGAAGCAAAAATCACCCTACAATCCTGCGTAGTTTGGTAAACCCAGTGAAATTCAATTACCCTTGTAGCAGCCTTTACACAATGTAGATTTAAGTAATGAAGTACCCCTATCCCCTATTCGTAATTACTACTTAATTATCTTTTAACACCTCATGAGAGCTTGCGCATGATCGAAATTCGAACTCTTATTTTCTTTGCTAGGCCTGTTTTAAAATAGCAATATACTATTTGATATCAGGAGAATTAAAAACCTATCATCAATAAGGATTCACATGCTTAACTCAATTATCTTCAAAGCATTAATAATTTGGTTTCCCACTAAGGTGCAACGTAATGAGATGAAAAAGACTACTCCCTTCTCGTCAATAAAAGAAGAGGCGTAAAGAGGGAAGCGTTTCTAGGTGATGAGTTTTTATTTGAGTGGGAGAAATGGTGATAATAACAATTGCCCCACTTACATAATAACCACTTTCTTTCATACAACCTTAGGTTCAACTCAACCATCATTTCATTTCATTTTATTTTTAACTTGTCTAGTAGGGACTCTTCATTTTAATATCTAGGAATTTTGTCGACGACTCTTGACTCAAAAGTCAAATTTTGGGTTGGACCGATGAGATTATTCCTTTTGTCTTCGTCTTCAAGATCTTGTTTGATTTTCCATTACTAATTCAAAATCACGAATATCACATACAATATACAACTCCACTGAAGTGACCACTTTTTATATATGTAGTGGGATCATCACCAAGTTCAGTCGACATCTTAGAAAAGCTAAATATGACAGAACAAAAGCTCTGAATTTTTGAAATTTTTATCATGCATTTATAGTGCTAACAATTTCTACCCATCTCCGTACCTCCGGGAACAAATTTATGTTATCGAATGGTTACATATCCAAAGCTTTTTCTATAAGAAATGAACAATAACAGTTAGAGAATCTCCAGTACTAGGGTCAGGATCTTAAATTGATATGACACATAGGATTTAAGATTTTTTGTACCAACTTTTCATCTCCCACACTAGGGTGAAGGTTATAAAAAGAGATGACATGTCCATGTGGGGACCAAGTGGGGGTAAAGGAGAAAGTATAAATAAGACCTTCTTCATGATCCTGGGTCTTAAGTCCACGTCATCTTTTGTCTCTAAATTTAGACAAAAAGTGTTAGATAAGACCTTGGAGATTGGAGATGAAATTTAGGTAGAGAGTGTTATTTTTATTATTTTTTGTGATATAATAAATAACCCACAACCAAAAGATGCAAATATGACCTCTACATAGGATGACCTTGACCCCAAGCATTGGAGATGCTCTTAGGGATGTATAACGATTGTTGTCCACCTATACGAAGGCATCCGATCCAATTGTGTGGTTGGATTGACTTTTATTCGATTAGTTTTCATCTACTGTTGAGATAGTCCCACGTTGTATGGAAGTTTAATGTCCTGCAATTAGTAAGTCATGAACAATTTTAATTCTGTAAGACGATTTTTGACTTTTATTCGATTATTTTTCATCTATTGTTGAGATAGTCCCACGTTGTATGGAAGTTTAAGGTCCTGCAATTA
>JAJJMB010005553.1:782619-867936 GCA_023531105.1 Papaver atlanticum | reverse complement strand
TGGAAGTTTAAGGTCCTGCAATTAGTAAGTCATGAACAATTTTAATTCTGTAAAAAGATTTTTGAGGTGAGGTATGTCCATTTATTTTAATATGGTATTAGAATAGGTTAATAAAAATTAGTTTTCATCTACTGTTGAGATAGTCCCATGTTGTATGGAAGTTTAAGGTCCTGCAATTAGTAAGTCATGAACAATTTTAATTATGTAAGACGATTTTTGAGGTGAGTTATGTCCATTTATTTTAATATGGTATTAGAATAGGTTAATTTTTTATTTATTATTGATGAGTCTAATATAAATGTGCCTGTTCCAGAATTTAATTATGTGCACTTCTCCAAAGTTATTGAATTGTGTGCACAAAATCAGATTCCCTATTCCGCATCACCCAACAAATTGTCCACATATTATTCCAAAGAGATTACACATGAGGGGCCTTGTCGAGATTAGCCTCATCACTCGATTAACCGTCCCTGTGTTAGCCCAACAAGGCTATATGTAAGGAGGCGTGTTGAGATAGTGTGTACTAAATCAGACTCCCTATTCCTTTTCACCCGATTAATTGTCCATGTATTAGCGCAACGAGGCTACAAGTAAGAGGGCATGTCAGGTTAGTCTCGTCACCCAAAAAATTGTCCACGTGTTAGCCCAACGAGGCTACACGTGAGAGAGTGGTGAGATTGGTCCCATATAATATGGGAAATCTAGGATTATATAATTAATAAGCCTTGGGAAACCCTAATCTTGTAAGACGTTTTTCGAGGTGAGTTATTTAATACCGTCATAGTCGGTTTGTATAGAATTGAATTAAATGCGATAGATTTGCAATTAAGTAATAATAAAGAAAATTGCAAACAAACCATCATTATACATTTTACATAAAATTTGGATAAATGGTGCTAAATTTGTAAACAACAACCAATATAAATATATTCTTCAAAGCCTTTCACAATTCTCTTAAAAATATTCAGTAAATCTACCTTATATATTTCAATTTACTCGATTAAATGTGAATTAGTTATGCAAGGTTAATCAATTTATAACAAGCTAGCGACCGAACTAATTAGAGAGAACACAAAACTTTTGCATCTGATCCATTTTAATAGACCGATTGAATTGGTTCTAAAGTACTTGGATTGATAAGCTTAAACTCAATCCAGATGCATAGGTTTCTTGGGCCAGAAAGGTTTCCTGGTTGCTATAGAGCAAGTTGACAGATAATAAGAGAAGATTTAATTACTGATGTGAATTTTTGTTGGGTTAATAAGTATGTTCCACAAAGTGTAAACTCGAATTTTATAATGTTGCTTCATAAGGTAAAAAACGGCTAAAAAGGCATCTCATTTAGGCAAGTAGGTTACAACAATTTCTGCTTCAAGATATTTACCGAGATACTGACTTACAAATTCAGTAATCTAATGCATAGTCTAACCTCAACAAATAAAGGTATATGAATTCAGAAGAAAATACGAATACTTCTTAGCTTGTAAACGAGATGAGCCTGAAAAGAAAAAGAAGAAATATGTGAGTGAAACTTTCTATAAACCAAGCATATGACATAATGAGTTTTGAGTTTTTCTTTCAAGCTCTTGAGTATATTGGGTTTTCTGACATGTCTTGTGCTCCGTTGCCGGTTTTGTTTAAAACTGTAAGGATATTGATTATGTTAATCGGTGGTCCGGTGAATTTTAGTACAGTTGGGAGAGGACTTAAGAAAGGTGATCCATTTTTACTAGTTTTGTTTAAGCACAAAATTATCTAAAAGTGTTGAAATAGGTTCAATTCAGCAAATGGTAAGCAGACAAGATATTAGCTTAACCTATTTATTTTTTGATGATGACATTTTCTTTTTTGCAATGTAAAAAAATGAGTTTGTATAATATGATGAAGATCATTTACCGTTGTCAAGTAGATTATGGGTAAGTTAGTAGATTAAAAAGTATATGCTTCATTGATGGTATTCCCATGTGCTGGAGAAGAGTTATAGATGACAAACTTGCAAGTGGAATTAAATCTTTTCTTAATAAGTATTTGGGTATTATGATTGTGACGGACCGGGAAATCCAGTATCGCGCTCGCGGTGCCTAGACTTCCCAGTGCTGTAAAGGAAAAACACTAGGCCATAAAATTTCATTGTATTCTAGTTCTGCCGGAAAAATGCACGTTAATTTGTATTTTCCACGTAGTTTCCAAGCAACCATCTATAGGTTTAATAGTTTGCTCTTTCACAACATGCTTCACGAGCATGATTTCTCATTTGCAACTCTATACTGTTCCAACTTACACATGATCTGCTAAGGACGCAATGTCATAACTGACGATAGTAGCGCATTTGGCATGCGCCACTAGCTTGCAAGTACTTTCTAGGTATAAGTCATGTCTTGGACTAGTGCATCGGTCATTTCAACCTATCTTTCGCGTCCTTATTTTTCCTTGGCCAGGTGTTGGATGCCTAAACTGATCTTGATCATGCCAAGGGTGCAACATCCAGGCACATGTCATCGATGTCGTGCATTATTTTTACGATGCAAGTGTCTTGATTAACATGTTTAGCTTTCTTTATTAGCTATGGACAATGTGTAGTTGGTGCATGCCAATATAATATGGCTTGATAAGTAGTATGAACATCAGATTCATAGCATGCAACTACCTCTTTAAGTATGGAAATAATCATATGTTGCATCACATGCGAGACAGATGATATGGGATGTCAAATTTATTACAATCATGTCTCATTATATTGTTTGAAAACTCAAGTGTTGGAACGCAACACAGAGGATGCTATAACCCAAATCCTTACTGCGAATGTATCTTGGTTTAAATTCATTTTCAACCAACACCTCCCCCCTATATTCCCCCTATATATGCCTTATTGGCATTTTTACATGAAATTTTTTGGGAGATGTTTATCGTGCTCAGAGTCACATATTTTACCTCGCAACATAATGAGGCCGTGTTGATGCATATGATGCGTCTCTTCAAACAACATAAGCAAAATAATGCATATGCTGCAAATATTGTTCTCACCCAACATTCTACTTGCAAAGTGCGCCATAATGATACACATGCTTATGCACCTTCAACCAACACTCCCTCCATTTATAAGTCTTAATAGTAATTTTATATTAACATATTTGAGAGAAGAATGACACTCACCACCAACTAATTCCTTTGTGTTCAACTTTCGGCAAACTCAACATCTTCTGGTCATGTGCAAAGGACAAGCAAAATGATGCATTAGCATCATAATTCTTTCTCAATTAAGAGACATAGGTAAATGTTGCCTCTCTGAGTAAGGGAAAATCTTAGCATCATAATACCATGAATCACTTTTATAAAATATACATCACAAGTTTAAGTTGATGCATCATTGTGCTTAACGACACATCGTTGGGGCGCACCAATGTCACAACAAGATGCATAAATTGTACCAAGTATGCATCCACAAATTTGAGTTGTTGCATCCCAGAGTACACAACATGGGATTGAGATGATACTTCATCTCGTGCAATAACGTATACTCTAATGCTTAATTTTTTTTAGATTTGGTCTGTTTTGGTAAATTCAAAATAAATAAATATACATGCCTGATTTTTAGGTTACTCTCTTTTATATCTTCAGTGAAATTGATACAAAAATGTTGTCACTAGAATACCAGTATATAACATGTGCATTTATAAATGGTCAAAGTCTGTGACTGTTGGGTGTGAAAAAAATTATAAGAAACTTCATTTGGTTAGGGAATCCTGATGTTAAAAGACTAATAACTTTGAAATGGGATAAGGTTTATACTTCTATAAATGCGTTTTCGGTTAGGAGAATCGAAGCCCAAACAATCATATATCAAGGTAATATTCTGACAAATTATCCCAACTAAACAAACAAAACGAGCCTAGAAAATGATTTTGAGTTAATTGAATCCACTTCAAATATGCGTTTGGAAATTCAATATTGGAAGAGTACAATGGAACAGGAATTCATGGAATTGTATTATTTCTCGTAAAGTGGCTAAAATGCCTTCTCTAGCAATTAAACGACTACCCAAATATGGATATCGTTTGATCTATTTTTCTGTAACGAATTGAAAAAATAATTAGTTTTTGTTTTCTTCTCTTTCAATGACGATTGAAAATCCTAAATCCGTATTATGTGAGTGAATCAATCAGTCTGTTCTCCGACCCTTAAACCCACAAAAGATTCAGTTGGTCTTTTTTTTTTGTTGATGGAGCTTATTTTATAATGATGCATAAATAAGTATTTCCTCTGTCTTTTTTGTTGGTCCTCTATTCTAATTTTGTTTGTCTTACAGTAGTTTTCGTCTTCTTTTTATAGTGATAATTCATTTGTGTGTATCAAGCTAATACCATATAATGGTGGAGATTGATTGCTTAGTTTCTAAGCAAACTTAACTTGAATCTTAAATCAGTAGTTCATCTAACGGTGAATATCAATTGCTTTGTTACTAAGCTATCTTAGCCTTGATTGTAAGCAACCCTGATTTGAAAGACTATATAAGGAAGAACTCTAGCATCTGGGAAATCTAATCCCGACACTTCCATGTGTCCTAGTTGCAAACTAGAGTCGATTCTCCTTTAACCTAAGTTTTCCAAAACCATTATTAGGTTAACGACTTGAAGACTTCATTTGGGATTCGTGAAGCCAGATCCAACTACTTTCTCTGTAGTTGTGTATTCCGATCTTACTTGTTATATCGTATTGAGTTTTATCTTCCCTAAGATTTACTCGAGATTTATCTCCGATAGGTAAGATATAAAAAGTAATCACAACAGTTCTTCGTCTCAGACTCTTGTAATTTTGCAACAACTTTTTCTGTTAATCAGTTGGGTCATTGTGAGGTGACTAATATTTCTAGGATGCTCTTCGGGAGTATAAGACCGGATTATTAGTTGAGTTTCCTGTTCACCTTGATTTATCTAAAGACGGAAACAAAACCAGAATAGACATATCTGTGGGAGAAAGATTTGTTTATAAGTCTTCGACTTTGGGTCGTAGCAACTCTTAGTTGTGGGTGAGATCAGCTAAGGGAATCAAGTGCGCAGAGTCTTGTTGGGATTTAACATAACTTGGTGCTCTCGGAACTTTATTGGAGTTTAGTCCATACAGATTGCCGAACGAAATATTGGGTGTGGTTGTCATACCCCCGCGTTTTCACGTTAACATCCACTTGGATTGATCCCATAGTCTATCCCGGTTTCGGTTGTATAGATTAAAATCCAAGAATACCTTGTTGAAGTAATATCGTGGCCATTATTTTTTTGGTAAAATTACATACGGTGTGTCTATATAGGTTAATATCAAAAATATTGTGTTGTACTTGGTACCCTCATCATTTCAAAATAATATATGAATTACTTACTATAGATAGTATTTTTAGTGTCTTAGTCTGAAATGGATTATCTTTGATCTAAATGAAGATTCTTGGTGATTGTTGAGTAATCGAAATAAAAATTATGTCTAGTTTGATAGATAGGTTATAGAAACACCTTTATATGATCTTATTGGTAATGTCTCCTTGATTACTAGTAATTTGAAGATGAATGCGGGTGATTCGATTAAAAATGGTCAATGGTGCATTTTGAATTATTTGTTAAGTGTTATTCATATCAATGATTTGCCTATTCTACTTGTTGGAAATGATAATCTTGTTTGGACTAGTACTAAAAATGAACACTTTGTGTTTCTGGTGCTTACAAAAAAGAAGCAACCTGTAATGATGTGGTATAACAAGATTTGGAGTTTTTTTGTTCATTTTGGTATTGCAAGCAACGCTTGGAAGCAGATAAAAGAACCTTTTTTTTCTGCTAAATTTTTTCAGAAAGAAGATTTTTACCCAACTTCTAGATGTTACATATGCAAGAATGTTGTGGATTTAATATATCATCTTCATTGGCATTATCACTTTATCCAAATCATTTGGTCATGGTTGGGAGGTATATTTTATTTTTTAAATCCTACTTCTTTTCGTGATATTGTAGCTTTAGTTAAATCCATTGTGCAACAAATATGGTTGGTGTTGATGGGGAAAAACGGTTCGCTGGATTTTCCGGGAATGGAGAGATGATCGTGTGACGGAGGCTCCTCAACCGAGCGAACTACCTAACCTCAAACAGATGCACCACACGGGAGTGCTTTGAGTTCGAGAGATCAATCTGTAGGACTCCGGCCTAAACCAAGACAATGGCCGTTCCAGAGTCAATTCGGTCACAAAGAGGGAAGATGGTTGATCTGTAGGAGGGAAGCTGAGAAGTGTGTGAGATCAATGATGATCAAGGATTGTGAATGTGTTTACGGTTCTGCAACTTTTCTGTGAACTGTTGAGTTCGAATAATTTCTGGTCGATTGATGGAATTCTTGAGAGTGATTGCTCGAAAAATTGTCTGTCTTTCAATCGTGGATTCAGAGACTTATTTATATTGCCAGAATAGTAGACACACTGATCTCCAGTAAGTGTGATGGTTTCTCGAGTGAAAGAGTGGGAAAGTGGGAAATCGTGGTTTAACCAGTTCCAGGTCGTGCAAAGACTTGGTTGATTGTCCACCCACAACTTTGCTAACTCCCTCAACTGCTTGCACGACTTACTTACATTTCTCATCGTGGATAAACACACGTGTTGTAGGCCGCCAGACAAAAACCCTAATTAATATCCCCCATGTGACGTGATTGATGTCTCACGAACGTGGAGTCTACAAAGCAGGCGTGTATTTGATTATTCAGTCGTTGACTTGATTAGACGATGGGTCTAAGTATTGTTCAGTCGAGCATGATTGCTGAATACTCTAGGATTTATGAATTGAACATGTCTGCTGGGACGTATAGTTCTTGAATGAATGATGTTGATATTTCCCGTCTGAGCAAATGTTGTCCGATGAATCGTTGAATATTGATAGTTGAATCAATGTTCGAGCATTAGTAAATTACTGAATATTGATAGTTGGATTAATATTCGAGCATCTGAGCAAGTATTGCTCATTACTGAATATTGATAGTTGGATCAATATTCGAGCAACTGAGCAAGTATTGCTCATTCGATAAATTACTGAATATTGATAGTTGGATCAATATTCGAGCGACTGAGCAAGTATTTCTCATTCGATAAATTACTAAATATTGATAGTTGGATCAATATTCGAGCATCTGAGCAAGTATTGCTCATTTGATAAAATATTGGTAATGTGACCAAATAAAATATTAATTTAAATATTGGTAGCTAGACCGAATATTATATATTTAACTCAGATGTCGATTGCTGGATCAATCATAAAATTATAGTGTTTGAACTACTCAGAATTATGATTTACAGAGCATTTGTTCGAAACCCTAATTTTCATCAATTGCTGATCAATTGATGATTTACTGAATATAAATCACTGAGTGAAGGAGTGACCGACTACATGGGATGATGGTCGACCATGTAGCGCCCAAGTGCTCGAGTGAGAATGCACCAAGGTCCTTTGTTGACCAGTTGGTGAAAGGGTGATCAAACGCTGGTTTAATCATTTATTAAAATAATGCTCGTGTAAGTGTTAGGTAGTAAAACCTAGTTATGGAGAGATGATGGACCGACCAAGGGGTTATGGGACCGTCCCTTGGTGGTCGTGGGACCAGCTGACGATCGGTTGAGCAAATCCCAAGTTGGTTAGAGAGAGTTTGGACCCAATACGAACAATTGACAGCAAATTAGGTCAAAATTATGAAGACGTGTGGGGCCAGCTCAGTGCAAGCCTTGTCCGTGTCTCAGTCCTGAGAGTTTTGGTATTTTCTGGTGCGCGTTTGAGCAATACTTTGGATTTTCAGAAGAGTTTGATCTTGACTGGAACTTTCAATTTTGCTCGAATGAGCGAGTAGAACTTTGCTCGTGCGACCAATATTTTGAAAATAATAATATTTTAATACTTGACGTGAGTGGCCTAGTCGGTCATGTGACCATTTGACTTTTTCATGGTTTGAGCAATATTTGAGAAAATATTGAAAAATTAGGGTTTTCGCTCAAACGATGGAGTTCCATGAGATGATGGAAATAATAATATGAGAAAATAAGGGATTGTAAGGTGTGGGACCGTCCACGTCAAGGGCATGGCCGGACGGTTAGTTGGCCCGGTCCCGTGACACCTTTCCCTATTTTTGTTCGATGAAAGTATGGAAAACCAAAAGTTTCGCTCAAACGAGGGAGTTTGCTCAAATGAAGGAGTTTCCATGAGATGAGGGAAACAAAATAAAATAATGGGAGAGGGGGACCGGACAGCCGGTGGGCCCGGTCCCACGCCTCTTGTTTATTTTATTTAATATTATTTTTCTGGTTGGTTCCTCGTTTGTCAATATTTTCGAACATTCGTTCGTGCGTTCGGGTGCTCGTTTGTGCACTATTGTCAAGTACACTTGCACCGTTTTCTCGGGGCTTACTCGGTGGTGGCCCAGATGCCCGATTGTTGAATATTTATTACTAATTCATGAAATTCGGCTGAGAATGATTCATGAAACGGAGTAATAAAATAAGTTGAGTATCTATTACTAATCCATGGAATCCAGCCCGGGGATTCAGGGAACGGAGTAATGAGATAAAATGGTTTTCTATTACTAATCCATGGAATCCAGCCGGGGGATTCAGGGAACGGAGTAATGAGATATAATTGTTATCTATTACTAATCCATTGAATCCAGCCGGGGGATTCAGGGAACGGAGTAATAAGATATAATAGATTATTTTCTAGGAATTCAGTGGATGAATGTCACACTAGAATTAATCTATTTGCAGAATCGAGATGTGAGATAATTGAAGCATCATATTCGTTCTGAGGGGTGTATAGTCAAGGAACAACGAGCGACGTGACGTCCTGAAGGCGTTAAGCTCTCTAACAAACATTATGTCTAGAGAACCGCCCAACCATTAAGATTCAATACACGGTATCTCTACGTAGTCAGGGAACAACGTGCAGCGTGACGTCCAGGAGGCGTTAAGCTCCCTAACAAACATTATGTCTAGGGAACCGCCCAATCATTTTGATTCTATGTAGAGGTGATGATGAAATGTGTGAAGCATCGAACGCTTAGCTAGGAGGACTTTCGAGAAACATATTCATCATAGCTCTGAGAGGAACGTTCGCTTAGTCAGAGATCGTGAAACGGTTCACGGATCGTAAAATATGAATCATCACATGCATTCCTGAAACCGGGTCAGCAACATGCAGTATCATGATTTTAGCCCTTGCCGAAAATACACCATCAACAGTTGGATGTAGTCTTTTGCACCTGAGGAGCTCTATTTTTAAGAAACAAAGTTATCTTTGAAAATGCATATCTTCCTGCTGCGAATATGCAAACATAGAATAAACGGGAAAATGTGGAATTCTATAAATGATATTCAAAGCATTCACTTCTTTTGGATTAAATATTAGAAAGTGAAAAACACAAGAACAACTGAAGTAAGGTCTAGTTTACCAATTGATCCAACAACTCTCGCTAATTTGTTGTAGTGGAGTTTCTAAGGGAAACCCTGGTATAACTAATTATGGTTTTAGGTCTAGAAATTACACAAAGGATTACTTAATTGCAAAAGCAGGGAGTTTTATGAATTGCAACCAACTTCATTGTTGATGTGATTAAGGTTTTAGAATGGGCAATCGACGTGAAATGTTATAATTTTCGGTTCAATCTGAGTTGAGGTTTTGTCATTCTAGTCAGGAAAATACATTTGCTTTGGATGCAATTTAGGCCAGGCTTCAGAGAATACGACTTTTTGCTGATACACAGATGGTTTTATTAATTATGTTGAAATACATTTGCTTTGGATGCAATTTAGGCAGAGAATACGACTTTTAGCTGATTGACTTGCAAAAAAAGAGGTTTTGCTAAACAATGGAAAATGCATTAGATATTAACCTAGACCTTTATTTTTATCCAGACTTTAATGACCAAGTGAATTGTATTTTATATTGTGATGATTTTCAATTTTGAGTTATAATTTGGTTGCTAATTTATTTTTTAGTGTTGGTTATGATCTTGATTTGTTTTGATTGATAAAATTCTCTGATTGAGTGAAAAAATATCTGTAAGTTTAATTCCTTACTTATGGTAGTTTCATATCGTGGAAACATGGCATAACTGCCATGTTTGGATGGTCTGCATGGAAAGTTAGGTCGAGAAATGACAGGTTGGGTTGCGCAAGTGCAACCTGCCTGACACCTCTAACCCACAGTAAACTAAGGTGAACGACAAGGTTAATACTTCCCGGTTAATATTGGTCCTGAAACCAGACTCGTGTAAAAGTTGGGATTCGGGTTCTAAATTAGCAGACCCGGAAACAAATCCAGTAAAACACACGTGTACATGTTGGGTTCTTAAAAACAAACAAAATTCCTTACTATTCTTGGCTTTGGTTTAAATCTAATACATATTACACATCAAGTCATTATTATTTTTAATATTTTAACTAAATCAAATTAAAGATAAAAAACCTCGCTAAATTGGAGTCTATCCCATTTAATTTGGGTCTGCTACTACAGGACAAAAAAAGGTTATTAAGAGATGAAACTACCAATTTACTCTCTATCAAATACTAATACTACAAATGTATCCCCATTAAATCCTAATAATAAAAATAAAAACTAAATCAAAATCATAAAACTAAAATCAAAATCAAAATCAAAATCAAATTCATTTCCATCTCCATCTCCAACAGATTCTCCTTCTCTTCTTCTCCCCTAATACGAACCATCTTCGAGTGTCATAAAAGCAGATGAAATGGCACAAATCAAGTACTTTTCTAGCAACCCAATCCCCTAAATTAGGTTTTAGCAACATGCAATCACTCAAAATTCGATTTTTTTTAAATCAAAGTGTTCTGGGTTTATTAGAATCGGTTTACGTCAATGTACTTATGAACCGATTTTATTTAGAAACGGATTTTGTTCATGCCCACAAAGACCGATTGTACTGAATATGTATTCTGGTTGGAGAAAATTGAACCAGAATCGGTCTACGTTAATGTCCACATAGCCCGATTCTGGTATGGAAGAGATAACCGTTTTTTCTGTATATTTTTTTGGTTTGAATCGGATTACATGTATGTCCACATAACCCGATTGTACAACCTTTGATTTCTTAACTGTTATGCCCACAGTCGGATTATTTAAGTGTCCACATAAACCGATTGTCATTGATGTTCCCCAAAATCGGTAGATATGGTACACCCACATAAACCGATTCTGGACGAGTTTTTTCAAAATTTTTTTTATTTTTTTTCATGTCTTGATGAAGAATCAAGATCAGTTAATTTCTAGCTTAATTTGATTAAACATCAATTAATCACCCGATTAACACTAATTAATCAGGGGTAAATTAGTCATTATGTAAAATAGTTGAATAAGGGGTCCCTTTTTACTTTTTAGTGACCTTTTTTGTCCTGTAGTAACATACCCAAATTAAATGGGGTAGGCCCCAATTTAGCCACGATAAAAAATGATACAAACCTAAAGTGGATTTTAAACAAAAAAAGAAAAAGAAAATCTAACTAGGACTCGAAACCTCATCCGTTCCCAACGATTATATTGGTCGAGACTCCCGTATCAAATTTGCTAATGGATCCAGTGTTACGACTAGGAACTAGAACTGGATCCAGTAACCCGACTTTGGTTCGGATTTGGGTATATTGGTACCGATTGAAAACCCACTGAACTAAATCTCACTCGCTACCCCCTACCTAGCCTACTTTTATATTCGAAGAGGCGCCACAGATCTTGTGGTGAGTCACGCTTCATCATTGTGTTGTGGCTGTGGGTCTTACTCTTAGGTCACGCATGCGTGATAAATGGAAAATGGAATATCCACGTGGGATACCATCGGATAATGCCAAATCATGAACCCAATGGCGGTAACAAACCACAACAAGTACGGCTCACGAACCAACAAGTTAAAGTCAAGACAGATAGGGAGAGAGTCAAAGTGTTTGTGTGGACCTACAATCCACTCTCTTCAATCCATATCATCATCAAATCTCATCTCATCTTTGCGGTTAAAGCCAACACAAAAGAAAAAAAAAAGTAGGGTAAGACAAACAAAAAGAAGATTTTGGGGGAACCTAATTAATTAACTAGATTAATCGTCATCAATTCTAATAATTAAATATATGAAGATCAAATCTAGCGGTTTAAAACGAGGAAAATGATTACTGTTGCAGGTTTGATGGCAATAGCTAAGAGAAAAGTAAAAGTGTGCCTATCTGGATGAGATGGTCCCACCTCGCAATCATAGCTTACTGTCTTTTCTGTCCCTCAATATTGCAAATAAGACGCGGTATAATGTCGATCTTATTTCCCTTGCGCAATTTAACTGAGGTAAGGCAACAGTAGCTTTTGGTGAACCACAGCAACAAATTCACATGCCATTTGAGTATACGGAAAGTTCGTTTTAGATTTCATGCTATGAGTGATAACGGCAGGACTGGCCAAAAATTGACCGGAAAAAGCAAAATCGTTCCAACACTGTTAGAGAAAGGCCCGTAAAGAAACTTTTATTATACGGAACTACTAGTAATAAAACACCAAGGATACAAAAACTCCGTTTAAATGTTGGGATCCATTAAAACTTCATAGTATTAAACAAAATGATACAAAAACCCCAATTTTTTAAAATTTGATACAAAAACCCAAAACAAAATTGGTTTCTTTATATTTTTGTCTTTTTTTTTTATCATGAAACCTAAGATTTTAATGATGAAACAGTAAGTTTATGATAAAACCAAAATTTGGTGGTACAGTTTCTGGTTAGTGGTGGCGTTGGTTGGTGGTGGTGCTATTAGTGCTAGTATTTGTTGGTGGATGTGGTGTTGGTTGCTAGTAGTGGTAGTTAGTGGTGCCAGTTTTTACGTTACTTTTATTATATGAGGTTTTTGTGTTACTTTTGTTTTGATGGGTTTTTTATGGATAGATAATGACACATTTGGAGTTATAACTCAGTGGCCATTTATTCTAATATCAAAAGCATTGGTCTAGACTCTAGATCATGACCTCACAATATAGGACACTTTATTTGGCCAGTGTATCACACAAGAGATCAACTGCTCTCCATTGGAAAGGAAAACTTACGGCGAACAGGTGTTTGTTGTGTCTTAAAGATTAAGAATCAATAGAACACCTTATATGTTTCATTGCAGTTTCTCTTTTAAAACCCAGTAGCATAATATTATGGATGTTGTGGGTTTCATTGGCCCTGTGGGTTTCATTTGCTAAGGAAAGTGTGGTGGCAAGTCATCCCTGACTCCATTTGTTGGCCTATTTGAAAGAGTCCTAATAAGGTCATTTTCAAAAATGATTTTGCTGGAAATAAGAATGTAATTCAATAAGTCAAAGTGCAAGCTCGTATCTGGAGAACAAATGTATAGGAGTTCGGGAAATGCTAGTCTGGATTATGTAATGGGAAATTTGGAAAAATGCCCCAAAATCATAGACAACGTTGGAAAAATGCCTTATTGTGGACAAGTTGGAAATATGCCCTAACCCATTACCTTTTCCGAGAACCGAGAACCGAAACCTTTTTCCAGTAACAAGTACCAGGTAGGCTGGAGAGAGAATCTCCGAAAAGTTTAGCATAGTTTTTACGCCGGCTTGCCACGCTTTGCATAACCCACATTACGTAGGCATCTTTGACACATTCCGTGCCGCAATGGTTAACCAGACAGGGGTGGGCAAACCACTCTAGTTGGGTTTACGTATTCACGACCGTTAGATTGGCATACCCACATGTTCCCTTCCCAGTGAGGCATAGAAAGGAAAACCTGCTAGCAGATGGTGTAACATGTTCGCATGTTGAGGGTATAGCTTATCGGAGAGTGTGACCCTGCGTGGTATCCGCATATACCTTAATATCCGAGGATAGTTCAGGTATACACCTCGCTCCAACATATGCTCCATCGCGATCATGCCTTAACGCTCAACCGTCGAAGGGACCGATAGCCTGGATGCCCCAATCCATTACCTTTTCCATCCATCCCGGTTAGGAGTTAATTTCTCGAGAATCGGTCAATATCTCATTAGATGAGATATCGATGTTGCTGAAATGTCTTTTTTAACCTTGTCTTGTTTAATATACTGGAAAGATTATAATATAGGAGATGCACGTGACTCAAGTCATGCACATAATCCGTTGGATCAAGCTCCACATGTCAGCATCGCAGGTGCTCCATAATAATAAGGTTATTGATGTCATTTTCTCGCACATGTAAACTCATTTGTGTGCACTTTGACCTTCTAATTGGGATGGATGGAAAAGGTAATGGGTTGGGGCATTTTTCCAACCGTCGAGAAATTAACTCCTAACCGGGATGGATGGAAAAGGTAATGGATTGGGGCATTTTTCCAACTTGTCCACAATAGGGCATTTTTCCAGCGTTGCCTTTGATTTTGGGGCATTTTCCCAATTTTTGGGATGAATTTTTGTAACTTAGATTCTTAGTTTTGTATCTTCCGGTTTGTTTGTTGCAGGTCTTCAAATTGAGTTTAATCTTGTTGCTGGGTTTTGTAGGTCGTTTGAGCTCTTCCATACTCACTTCTTATAAGTATTTTATATAATTAATGAGTTTGTCGGTCAAAAAGTATTTTTGTGAAACCGTTAGAACTTATTGCAGAATTCATAAATCATAAAACCAATGTAATATTTCAAATTTCCGGGATAATTTATTATATTTTGGTAAAACAGTCGATTAAGATTTCACGCATTAGATTACTGAAGAACTCGTTTTTGTATGTTTTGTAGTCAATGGCAAGCACAATAGTAATGAGTATCTTTTCTTTTCTATAGGCAAAAGTAATTGCATTAAGGAGTACATAAGCCGCGTGCAAGTGAATACAACTTTAAAGAGGGCTAAATAGCCCTAATAAAAGCAAGATCACACAGAAGAAGCTAAAGGAAAGAAAATTCCAGACACGAGAGAAAGCTACTAGAATTTACAAAAATCTACTAATGAACCTAAGAAACAAACCGAAACTTGGGAACCTCAGCAAGAACACAAGATACCATTAAGTAGGACTTTCATCAACCTCCTATATGATTAAACCCTTGTGATGTTTCGCAACCTAATCACCTGACGATTTCCCTTCAAAGAAAAATGGAACCAACCACCATTAGGTTAACTACAGGATTTTGTTAGGATTAGAAAGAGATTTCAAACAAGATTTTTTCTGTGTACTTAACGTATCATTAGGGGATAACCTTGTCACTTTCGAATTTAGTCTCGGATATAAGTTGGCTCCAAGAGTTGGTTGAGACAAATATGGTTTGGAGATGCCAATCTCAGTGACTTCCAAAAATAAAGGAGTTGAAGCTACCTCATGTTCTTCTACCAGCCCTTGGAATCTATTATAGGTTTGGAAACCATGGGGAATCGACGGATCATAAGAAGAGGAGTTAGCCCCTTGCAAAGCCAGCGGAATACTAATGTTAACATCATTCTTAATACCTAGTTGAATCTCCTCAAATGAAAACGTTTATTTGTTTCTTTTAGACTTTCTTATTTTCTTCTTATTGGCCTCTATTGAAACAGTTGTATTCTCAATCTCATTAATTACATTCTTATTGATTAATCTTCATTCAGAACCAAATATCCCACAATTTCACAATGACAACACAACTGAGGGACCTTGGCGATCTCAGCACACTTCTGAAAACTATCTTCTTCACTAATATCATAACTATTTCCAACCCAAACACGATCTGATATATTATTTGCAACATTCTACTTTTACCAAACTACTAACAAAGAAACCAAAATCCACAGATAGAGTATTTTTATCCAAATGAATAGGTTTTCCGAAAGCTTTGGACATCGCCAACAGATTATTTTTCTCAAATACTCCAAGCTAAGCCCAGGGAACTTGATCCAAACTTTAGCTAAATAAGTTATCTGGTTTTCAGAATTGAATCTTGAATCCCAATCCCTTACTTAAAGTAGTTGATCATTTAATAGCTTGCTGACCAAATTCTAATCTTATTCTTTTTATTATATAATTTGATAGTGAGAAACTCTTTTCCAATTGAAATAAGCTTAATTTCACTTTCTACTTTCCATTGAGAACAATTGATTTATGGCTTCTTCAAGCTTATATAAATCAAGCCTCCCAATGAGACTATATTTCTATTGGTTTAATACTTTCTCATAGCTGGGAAATATCTGGGAAATATCCTTTCATTTTTTTAAATAAAAGATCGTTCACTCACACTTGTGAAGATTTGATTTTAGACCTGATTCTAAATTAAACTGGCAATTAAATAGAAGATGATAACAATATTACGAGAGACTAGGACCTAGGATTCCGTCATACATCATATTTATGCGATTCATATATCAATTATAGACAATTACATCTCAAATTATTGACTCTGATTTTTTGCCAAAAGTAGATTTCTAAAAAAATTAATTGTAAATCATACACATAGTGCATCAAAAGTACTTAAGACTAAGCATATACCATTAAAAAATCACAATTAATTAAGAAAAATCATAAATCAATTTAAATTAATGAAAAAAATCATAAAAGAATTAATCATATTTACCACAAACATGAAATATGGCTTTCTCCTTCATCCCAGTGTTGGGTTTTAGCTCCTCATATTGGAAGCACTCTCAAAATATTTATTCATAGCTCAAAAAGTGTTTACTGAAAAGAGAGAAACCAGCGAGTTTGCAATGGTTTACGGACGTCACACACTCGCTGTTACAAAGTAAGTGTTGTAGATTCAGATTAAGTGTTGCGAACCAGACTGTTACAGAAGAACGTCTGTTCTAAAAAGTATGTTCTACGTGTTCTTCAGAATTCTTTCTGCTGCTACAGAATCACTCTGCAGTGATTTCTTCTTCTTTGTAACCTCAACCTAACTCTCGATAATCTCTTGTGACTCACCAGAAACTCTAAATATACACCCATACCCCAAGATTATCGAGAAAATCTTTGAAATATATCCTTCCATAACTTCACAGGGTATTTTTTCTCCTCGCGAAGCTACGCGAATTGTTTCCTTTTATTTCCCTTCACTTACGCGTTTTCAGAGTAATCTAATTACTTTCCAAAGATGGAATCCAATCCAACAGAAGTTGTTATCCTCCCTCTCTCCACGCAACTTCAAAAAAAAAATACCCAATTATTTCTCTCACTCCTCGTTATATCGAAATCTTGTTTTTCTTCCAATCCAATCCATTACCAATCATTTTTTAGAATAACAAGCCCATACCATTCCTAATCCATGAATAGACCCGCTAAAAACTCGTACAAAATCATCTCAGAAGAGTTCGCAGGTGACTTAATTCTTTTCCCGCCTAGATTCATTTGAAGTGGTGAAGAAGGGGGTGCCACTATCCCAAACGGGGGTCCCTTTAGCAATTGTCATGGGTGCCTTTAGTATTAGTAATTTTATGGGTGCCTTTAACACTTTCTGGAACCAATTTTTCGATACGTGTTTATTGCCCAAAAATACCTACACACTAATAAAATACCATAATAAGTACAAAAAATGAGCTTTAACAATATACAGAATTGAGACAAATCAAACACAAAAATGTGTCTATCAAATACCTCCATACTTATTATTTGCTAGTCCTCGAGCAAATCTGATCAAGAATATAAAAATCCTAACTCACTGTCGCGAGCATCGCAAGTGCACTTAGCGTGTGCAACAAGCCTTTGGAACCCTAGGTGCCGAGTTTTACTCTCGGGAGGGTTTACAAGAGGTGTACCCTTAAAACTTTTACTCCAAACCCCAGCTACCTGTAAAGAATTTAGGAACGACACTAAACAATCTCCTTAGTTGGTATACTTATTCATTAGCTATGGGTGGAAGTACCTTGATTTGAATCCAATTGTTGTACACGAGTTTGCAGTCAAGCGAACTAAAATTCATATATAAGTAAACAGAGTTATACTCAGATTATCACACAATGGTTTGGAATCAACAAACCATAATCACATGTAATGGATTAAGAAGATGAATATGGAGATAGATGTTTAACGAATGTTGACTAAGGAGAATGGTGTTTCCCAGAATATTCATATGAACGTCAATGCCAAGATAAATCATAATGGATTGAGATACTGGTCTTAATCCCAATTCTAGAATCAACTCAGCTGGTATATAAAAGGTCCCTAGCGATTGATTTAGTTATTAAATCGAACGCTAATTGAGGTGTTGACAGCAAATTAGATTTTTACTATTATTTTTTTTCATTTTTTGGAGAATCAAAAACATGATTAGATCCTTTGGATCCCAGCGTATTCTCCTTGTCAGCAGAGTACATGGTAGTTCCCATGGATCCTGCATTCCACGATTGCTTAGGCGACGAAGACAGGGATAACACACATATTGCTATCCAAGTGTTATGTTTGTTTTTGTATAACTGGTCTAAAAACAATAAAATAATTGGTCTTGACCTCAATAACTCTACTTCATTCTAGCAGCGATAACAAGGCGATACTAATGTCCCACTAAATCACTTAGAGAAACACTTAAAGTTTGCAAAAATAAAAATTGAACGTGATATGGTGACAACTCCGAGATATGGTGACAACTATCATCTTATTTCTAACTGAGCTCTGTCCTTTTATGAATAGACTCTTTAGTTGGGTCCCTCAACTCGTACAACCAAGATGTTTCCATCCACTTAGATAGGTTAGTGTTATCCTGAATCAGCACAAGTTTCTAGACTCTTGAGTTTCATAATGCAACTAAAAGTTTCTCCATCCCAAACTTAAATCTAATATTGTACTCAATGTTCTAAAGATGAAATTAAAAACATGAACAAGGAGAAACCATTACCACTTGAAGAAAAGGAAATAAAGAAGGATATTACCGTGTCGCATGAGTTACCTCTCAAGAATTGCTAAGTTTAAAGTCTTCATCCAGACTAAGAAAGGATTAGTTACCTTATAAAATCATATAACAATAACCGGAACAACTGTGGGTCATCTGAGTCAAATAATGCTATCAAAAATAAAAGGAAACTGCAACAGGTCAAGAAAATGAACAAACCAAAAACATCTTTATCTAGTTTTTTGTTTAAGACAACTACATCTAGTTGTGGTTCAGGTTCATGCTTTATAAAATGGACTAAATTAAATGTTTTCATGGGCTGGATTTCCTCATAGGAAAGATTCGGAGGATCGGGTTGTAGATTATGTAAAAACTCAACTAAGAACTTAGAAGCATATAATAATAACCTGAATAATTGTGGATCCTCAAGGTCAATCATATTTGACTCACACAATTGACCATAATGAAAGTCGTGGTTATTCTTAAGCAAATGTGTCGATTCTAATCTCCTAAAGTAATCAGGCTTAGTCTCAAAACTTTATAATTGACACAATTAAAACTCATACGTTCACACAATTGGAAGTAAAAAATTTGGTGGGAAAAAAAAAGTCAATCTTGGTATTATCGCCTAGGTAAACCATATCAACCAGAGGATTCATTTCTAACAACTGAACTTCTTTCGGGACATCATTAGGTTCGAGAAATTTAGTACAAAGGTAATCTTGTAAAATGGTAGAGGCACATATATCAAGTTCTAAGTGAGGGATCTTTCTAAGAGTCAAAGGTAAAGCGCAGGCAGAATTATAATCATCCCCAAACTTGGAATTTTGGGTGCCTCTAGATAAACTAGTCATAATTTCCCTAATTTCTAGATCGTCGGATTCCTGAAAATGATCAATTACTTCTTCTAAGTTATAATAAGGAGGTACATCCTCACTCATATTTAAAATCTCAACAAGTTTACTTCGTTGTCAAAGACTATTGTTTTTAAATCGTTGGACTCTAAAACAGTATTCTTAGGATAAACCCTTTCCTCTATACCATCATCGGCTTTGTAACAAGGAAATACTACATCGATCATCTGGAACAATGATATCTCTAGTCAAATCCTCGTCCTTTTGAATAGGTAAATAATCATTAAAATTATTAGGATTTGAACCAGAAATAACATTATTTTCATTAAGCTCAATTGGAGTAACAAATTCCTGATTATCATTATGCCTACATATTTCAGATCTTCATCAGTACTATCCTCATCATAATCATCATAATAATATCAAGATGGTCGAACATCATATAAACAAGTAGTGTTACCAATTGTAACCTCATCATCTTGATTATGTGAATAATTATCCTCATTTTCAAGGGTAATATTAGAAACACTGTATTTGCAATTAAGATTATTTTGAGCAATTCTTTCCTTCGTCTCTAACTCAAACCTATTTGTATTCTCAGTCAACTTCCTTATTATTTCTTCCAAATAAGGTTTTGGTTCATAAAAATTTCTTGGTTGCATCTCAGTTAACTGTTTAAGGGTATATTCTAAATAAGGTTTACTCATTATTGCAGTTGTTTCATTCGTCTCTAACTCAAACCTACGTGTCATATCAGGCAACTGTTTGAGGGAATCTTCTAGAGAAATAGAAGGATCATAAGAAGTACTAGGTTGCAACTGTTTGATTGAATCCTCCAAAGACGGGGAACTAGTACAATAATATTCCTTATTTTCTTGCTTGTATGACCTATGTGCGTGCGAATAGTAATTACACTCACCATGGTATGAGCCATAACCTTCAAAAGGTTGGTGTTCCCAACCACTATCCACACTATGGTTATAGTAAGAATAATATCCATTTTGAAACTCAATCGGATATTAATTGTATTGGTTATTGTAATACCAGTTTGACATCCTAACTAGAAGGAAGTTATAAGCAAGCACAAACAAGGAAGACTCAACCAAATCAAACCTATTGAATCTAGCAAACAAAAAGCATGATGGTTGCACTTAGATTGTTTCTAGACAGCTTCTATCCCTTAAAAAAGCAACTATTTATGATTTTAGAGAACCTCTTAGAACGATCTAAATTAAAGAAGTAAGTCGAAGTGAAGCAGGACAATCTTTAAGGATCATGAATAACCCTACCTCTGGGCAACGTTTTCCTGGGTTACAAGGTGTTGTGAGTCAACTTACAATGATCATCCCGAACCTCGAGTTAGGTTAACAAAGTAATCAATACTTAAAATCCTTTTGAACGACTTTCCTGGGTTTACAAGGCGTTGCGAGTCAACTTACAATGATCATCCCAAACCTCGAGTTAGGTTAACAAAGTAATCAATACTTAAAATCCTTTTGAACGACTTTCCTACAAGCTCATTACCTTATCGATCTCGTTCTAGCCAATATTTTAAGCTTACATTCGTTATTGGGAACATTTTCTTAAAGCAGGCAAGAAAGAAACCATGATGAAATCCGAGTCCTTATCTTGTATGGCCAGTCCTTGCCCTTTACTAAAAAAATAAAAGTTCGTTTTCAGAGACTCAACATATATGCATACAAAGGCGTTCAGAAAACCCACTGACGGGGATTCATGGGTGGTTAGGGTCTTACCTCCTGTACCATAAGGGCGATGAACCACTGAAATCGACTCAGGCTACAGACTCCTATGTCAGTGTATGAGCCCAACGTGCATAGACAATATCGTAATTGTCCCCCTTCCCTGTAGCAGTTTATATATATTAACCTTTCGTAGGTTTTCAAAAAATAATATCCCAAAATTGTCCCAAAAAAAAAAACAGAAAAAAAGGAAAAGAAAAAAAAACCCTAATACAATTATCTAAAAATAAAAATAGATAAAACCCTAAAAAAATCTAATTAAATTAATTTTCTTTTGTCTTTTTCTTTGTTTTCTTCGCTTTGTCTAGCTTTAATCCCCCAAGTCTTTAATCAATCAGAAATCTGAACCTCTTTGGCTCCAATTTCTTTTTGATCCAAAACTTATAACAAATAGACAAATACCCAAAAACGTAAAACAAAACAAAAGAAATAAAAATCTAAAAATAAAACTACTACTAAAAAAACAAAACCTAAGAATCAATCTACATCCCTAACCTAAAAACAAGTCCGCGTCGGTGGAGCCAAAAATTGATATGTTGTAAAAGTGGTAAACAAAAGATCGTTCACTCAGACTTGTGAAGATTTGATTTTAGACCTAATTCTGAATTGAATAAAAGATGATAACCATATTACGAAAGACTATGACTCAGGATTCCACCATAAATCTTATTCACGAACCCCGTACCATAATGCATATTCTTTAGTATAATTTCAAGAAAGACATCTCACATGCTTACGTGAATTCCAAATAAGAATTTCATCCAAACTAAGAAAGTTTTTGTTTGAATTCTAAGCAATCCTAACGTAAACTAGAAGCTACATGGAGCCTTGAAAATCTATAAATAGAGAGGCTCATGCAACAAGATTTCTTATTCCCCGGCACTCTTGTGTCCTAGTTGCTAAGCTAGAGTCGTCCTATATAACCTAGTTTTTCTTTGATAAACATAATTAGGTTACGACTTTGAAAACTTCACTTGGGGATTCTTGAAGCCCGGTTAGATTATATTTTACTTGATAGTTCGTGTATATGTATCTTATTCTTATTGATCTTTTAGGTTTTTGTAATCCCAGATCAGAAACAAGATGGATAGAAATCACAAAGTTCTCTTCGTCTTAAACTTTGTGATTCCTTAAGATAGACAATCAAATTGCAATAAACAAGTCTATTAGATCAAACACATAAAATAGATAGATTTGTAAGAATCAATCATTTTTATTTATAAGATACCTATATTGAAGAAAGTGATTGCTAAAATCCATCATCATCCAATTTCTAATTAAGGGCTATATAACTTGACTGAATTGTTGATAACAGAAAATGAATTAGAAAACCACTGATATAAAGATTAAGTAACCTAAAAAAACTCAAATTGAAGAGATCTTTTGGGATCAATCCATTTAAATTGTTAAAGCTCGAATACCTGGAAAATTCAATATGAAACATTTCTCAAAGAAACTCAACAAAAATATTCATCAAAGTAAAACTAAAAAAAAAAAAAAAAAAACCAATTTTTTCAAAAACCGTAAAATTCTAATAGAGTCTTCAAACGATCAATCTTTCCCAATCAAAAGGTGGTGGTGATAGTGATTGTGGTGAGATAGATTGTGGTGTTGGTGCAGACAATGTTAGTGTAAGTTAAGAAATAGGAAGAACAAAAATATATTCAAAGAAGGAGAAAAGAAGGTGGTGATTTAGTTTAGTCTCTGTGATTCTGTGAAGAAGAAAAGAAGAAGAAAAAAAAGAGTCGACTAGAGTGAGTAGTTAGAGTTTGTATTAGTTATATATGGGATGTGATGGAATATAGGGCTAGAATCAAAATTAAAATATAAATCAGTGGTTCATATTATCCTGGTTTATAGCGGTCAATTCGGTCGGTTTATAGGTTTGAACTGTCTATATTTGTAGATTTACAAACTATGACCGACCATTGGATTAACAGTTCGGTTCGAAACGGTTCAAAAATAACGGGTTTCGATCCATGCCGGTTCTTGTGCATCCCTAGTTTGGGCGTACTTCATAGAAAAGAATTTCATAGCCAATACGAAAACATAAGGCGACAAAAGGTTCTCTTGCCTAATACCTCTAGAAGGACAAAATTCTCTGCATGGTGAACTTATCATAAGAAACAACTATGAAGAGGAATTATACATCGATTTATTAGCTGACACTATTTATCAGAGAAACCAAAGTTACTTAAACTCAGTTCCAATCCATAAAATCCTTTTGATATGTGCAGTTATAAGGCAAGTCAACCACCTTAAGCTTCGTTCTTTTGATTGAATGTATAATCCCACGTGCAATGCAAGTGTTATCATTGAATAATATTCCAAAAGCATCAACCGCTTGGTATGGATTGACAATATATTCCATCAGAGGCTTCATTATATTAAAAAGTGTAATGTTGTAACTAATATTATAAAGGCATGTTGGTCTATAATTTGCATGCTTTATGGGTTTATTCTTCTTATGGATAATAAAGATGTGTGTTTGGTTCATTTCCTTAAGAATATGTTTGAAAAGAAGAAAAAAATCTTGCCATGTTACAAACCTCATAACCAACGATGCTCTATTGAGATTTGTACGATCCTACAGGGAAACCTTCTGAACCTGGAGCTGATCAATTCTCATGTTTTTTAGTGTTGCATAGATTTCTTCATAAAAAAAGGTAAAAAGAACAATCTTTTATCCTCTATCAGTGACCATGCTTGAAATGATGTTATAACACCATTCTTATATTTTTGGAGTTGTGGAGGTACATATTTATTGAATATGGTTGACAAGAAGATTTGAGATATCTTCTCTTGTGTGGAAGGCTTTCTTGCTAAAACACAAGAAATCCTATGTGGCCTAAATTATGGGAACTACACGGAGTCATGTTGGAGATGCTCTAAGCGAAAAACAACTGAACTACATGCTTATTTTGAGTTCCAAAATTCTAGTACACTTTATACAATTAACAGAATATTGCGTCTGCACAACCTAACATGCAAACCACGAATTCTATCGTGTACAATAAGTGAGAATTATAAGTGGAGTGACGAATTTCATAATATTATGTAACACAAAACGTGTTAAAATAAATTTAAATAGAAAAAAATTGTAATATCTTAATCAAATAAAATACTCTTTCTGTCCTATTTTTCTGTCTGCGTTGAGAATTTCAAAAAAATTAAAAAGAGCATAGGATTTTCCTAAACTACCTATAATAATTGTCATACTGTTGCCAACATTGAAATTAAAATTTATTAGTAAGAATTACATAAAATTGGCAACCTTACTTTTAATAGGAAATGGGAAAAAATAAGATAATGTAAGAGTTTTTATTTTTTGGAAACTTAAAAAAGAAAATAAATGAAAAATATCTTTTGAAGAAAAAAAACCTTCAAAAATAAAGAGATTAACGCATTTGATTCCTATATATGCAGATATTCTTTATAATCTTTTTTTTTAGACAACCTTAGATGTAATTATTAATCAAAGGAAAAGCAAAATAGAGTTGAGGGAGGTGTAAGACCTGACCTACAAGAAAAAAGAAATGAGAGTTTAATAATAAAAAAATAAAAAAAATTCTGAATACCCCTATTTTTCAACCCGATAGACATGTGTACCTATGTTTTTTTGCCCTTTGTAAATGTAACCCCTTTGAAAACTTTTCCATCCATCTTGGTTAAGTCCCATTAGAATTTATTTGTTTACCTTATGTTGACCTTGTACATTATTTTTCAAGTTCGTCGAGTTTGGTTCAGAAACGTTTCACCATTTTCAGGTTCGTTACATCATTCCCAAGTGTCTTAGTGTTTTTAGTTGGTGGTAAATCGACTTTCTACAACACTTTTCAGGTTTGTCGAACCCAATTCAGAATCATCACTTTTTTCATGATCTTCGAATCGTTTATCCTTCCCACCAAGGAGATGTGGTTCAAGGGTAAACATAATTTCTTTTAATAGGTGAGATAAATGTCACCTTGTGCTTAACGGGATGAAATCCTCTTTTTTCAAAACAAAACAGCGGGACCAAATTAAAACATGCCTAGATTTCAAAATGGAGAAAAAAAACAGGGATACATTTGAAAAAAGTGAAGAAAAAAAAACGGGAGTGCATTTGTATATGGCTCATAAAAAAATACCACTATAAAATATGAATAGAAGTTGAATATGTTGTGAAACTAGAAAACATAGAAAAAGACGCAAAGTAGAGGGAATGAGAGACATATTTATATTAATCTATGTATATAGAATACAAAAGTTTAACACTCTATTTATAGAGTTTACATACTTGGTGCCTAAGTAAAAGGGTTCCACTAAAATGGGCATCTATATGATAAACTCCCGTTTATACCACTCCCCCTAGATGACCACTGTATCTAAGTAATTGCCTCGTTAAAACCGTTATCATGAAAATCCAAAAGGGACAAAACCTGGTCGAAGGGAAAAGAGTGCAATTATGAGAAAACTTAGAACAGAGTTGGACATGCATATGTTTCCTCGTTAATACCTTGACGAAGGAAAAAGAGTACAACGTGATAGTCCAGTAAAATACCTTTCACTATGATGCTCCCCTTGAAAAGTACTTCAGTTAAATCTTATCTTGCAAATCTTTGAGTCGAAACTTCCAAATTTCGATGAATGATTTCTTGAATGCAGATGATTGTTGTGCTTTTGTGATGAAAATTGCTAGTTGATGAAGTCTTCTTTTGTGTTAGTCTTCTAATAGTAGTGTTCTCGAGTCTTCATGCTTCTTTAAATGTATTCATGACTTGTGTCTTGGATTGCTAGATTCTCGGAAAAGATTTGCAGAAGTAGTTGATATATTTTCTTCAACAAAAGGGCCAAGTTGTGGATACATTACATAACTGAATAAAACTGTATTTGTGGTCATACCTTATGATTGAAATGGTGTCCAAATTCCCAAAGGGCTTGTAATGTTGATTTGGTCTAACAAAATGACCTAGTTAATGGTGGGAATCCACCAAATAACTGAAATTGATACAACTTCCCCTTGGATGACCACTATGTTGAATTAAATTGTCTCACTAAAACCTTTCCAGTAAAACCCAATGAGAAAAAAATTGAAAAAACGAAGGAAAAATAGCACAAATATAAACATTCTTGAAATAAATTTAAACTTAAACTTCTACGAGATGTTGCCTCGATAACGAAGGAAAAAGAGTACAACTTTTGACGATTTATGAATGCTAACTCAACTATATGAGTATTATAGAAAACAAACATCATAACTCTAGTCTATATATATTATGCTGCTAAAGCGTGGATTTTTGTGTTTTCAAAGACTCCTCAAGAGACCTATAAAGTTGATAACATCAACTAATTAATCCATATTTTTGGTTCGTACCAAATTTTTAAAAACCCAGAAAGAATTGTTAAACCTGACATAATCGAGTTAGGTGGCTGCCCGAATATAATATGAATCCTACAAGGATTACAAATTTGAATATGTTCCCAATCATATTTCTTGTGTGAATGCAAGATCAGTCCTTCATAGACTACCACGCCAAATGCATTATATTTAGGGGAAAAAATATTATTGAATCAATCCTAGGGTTTGAGGGAAAAAAAAATGAAACCCTCAAATCGTTTTACAACGATCATCTTTCTCATATAAGGACGCATTATGAATACACCAACCTGTAATTAATAGGCCTGACATGTTTAAGGTGTTAAGTTTTGGATCCAAAATTGCGTCGATCGAGAAATTAATCCAACCTAATTTGGATTGTATGCCAACTAATCACATTTGTCGATATTCCTCTGCAGAGCCCGGGGTTCACAACCACCATCATTTATTATTTTCAGTAGCTACTGTAAATGAATATTCGACAATATTAACTAACAACGATCCCACATTCTCAAGTGTATGCATATCTTGAAAAAAAATCATAGAATTGCTGGTACCAGCGCCCACGGGCATTATAATCTCCCGCTCTTCAAATGAGGGGATAATAACTTTGAGAATGTGAATCGTGTTCTTGGTACACGTAATTGAAGCACTACCAGTAGCCTCTTATGGAACACTACTTATGTTACTAGATATGACTGGATTTTCCTCTTATAGAGGCAAACGCTTGTATAAAAGCAAATGAGACATTTCACGCCTAGTTAGTAGCAACCTTTTTTTATTTGATCATGGTGGGAGAGAAACTGATATAACGTTCAAGTTAATTAAACTTTTGCTGGTAGTGTATAGTCTCCCCCTGATTATGGCGGAAATATTTTCATCTCATAAAAACAAAAACAAATTTCGTAAAGTATTATCTGATTAATTCGAGACATATACTCATTATGAAATATGTCTTTCGGCATAAAAAAAATGTAGTCTTAATAGACATACATATTTGCCATCAACCATGGAATACTTTTGGCACAAAAATAAAATAAAAATAAAAATGATATGTCAAAATCAAAAGCATTAAAGATATGCAAACAAATCTCCGATAACTTCGTGACCTCAATGGCCAACGAAATATTGATTTAGAATGAAATTATAGACACTTTTTTTAACAAAAGAAAATCAAATTAAGATAAATATAGTCACTACAAGGAGTGCGCACCCATTGATCTTTAGTGTCCAATTCCAACTATAAGTGGAACAAATTCAAACTTTGGAGATTATTACCAAGAAAAATTAAAATTTCCCAACATCTTTCAAGAATGTAGCAATTTTTATTCACTGGTATTTGCAATTAGTTTAAACCATAATAACGGTATAGAAAAATCAATTGACGATATAGAAAAATCTAATTCCAATTGGTTTAAATGATTCTTTTGCTAAAAATAAAGAAATCATTATCGTTATTATTTGTAGAGAAAATTTTACTTTTTGGTTGATGAAGATTTCTTTGAAGGAATAGAAATCAATAACAATAATTGGCTAAAAGTTCTTAGAATGCCAATTTTTACATCTCGTTATAGAAAACTGATAGAGAAAAACCAATATCAATTAGCTTGTAAAATTTATCAAAATGTAATCGACAAAATAAAAAAGACGCAAAGTAAAAGGAGGAGCGAGAGATTTCTATTAATCTATGTATATATAATACAAAAGTTTAGCACTCTATATGATAAACAGCCGTTTATAACAGAATAGTGTTTTAAGACAGACAAAATAAATATTTAAAGACGGAGGAGCAATAAACTTGAAATTAAATTGTTATACCTTCCGATTTCCAACTCCACTAACCATAACAGAATAAAAAGTTTAAAAGGTGTTCCTTATAGTTTAATGGATGTTGCATGTTTTCTTGCCGAATTCGGCTTAGTTCACTAGAGTGCTTGTTTGATCTTATTTAACAACAGCTAGTACTATGAAAAGTTAGTACACGCTATCTCTAATTCAAATCTTTGGTTTTAAATTTTCCAGTGAGATTTAGATCGACTTTTGTAGGATCTCTGACTCTCGCACTCAAAATACCACTCAATGTTGTTTACAAAATACGTTAATCAACTATCTGTAATAATAATCCTATAAAGTGAATCCCCGTTATTCTTATCAACAACTAATCTTTATGAGGATGTTTTTGAGTTGGAAAACAGAAACTTTATCAACGAGTCAAACTATTAAACAAGGAGCAACATAATCTCAAATTATCAATGGAGTGGCCTAATATTAGTTTCATGTTACCCTTGGCTTCCTACTCCCTAGTAGGGTCCTAACTGGTCATGGATGATTTTCAAAAAACAGCACTAAGTCGTTTAACTATTCTTCCCTGCATTCCACCAAATATGACCTTTTTATTTTAAATTTGTGTTCCTCCAAAATTACAATTATCAGTAAATAAAACCATATTTTTTAATATAAATTTCTTTAGTATAGTTTGAGAGATATTTCATTTCTAAATTTTAATGGAGTATTTAATATCTATATGGATATAATAATAATTATTTATTTATTAATTAAAATATCATATTCATAACTATGTACAAAAAGATTCTTACGTCGGGTTTGTTAGTAGCCTAGCAACAACAAATACCTGAAATATAAGGATATAATTGTAAAAAAACCTGAAATATCCCTCTTTTCCCCTACCTTAAGAATTGTGCAAATTTAAAATACACCAACTTTGGTGGGATGGAGGGAGTATATTTTTATTCCGTCTCTATCCATCTAAATAGATGTTACAGTAAATTCAAACTCATCTCATAGTACATGGAATCATAACTAATAATCGCACACCACACTCTTTTGTATTGTGTCTACATTTGGTAAACAGGATCCGAATTAAAGTTGTTTTCTTGGTGATTGTGATTTACACGTGATTATCTGATTATGCTTGCATGTTTAAAACAATTAGCTAGTTTATTAACTATAGGGTACCATTAACCACTGAACCTGTTAATGGAGTAGTTATTATGGTTCGCTGAACTTGTTAACTTGTACTTTTTAAGATTCCATTCAGCATTGGATACAAATCCCTCCTCAAACCCAGGGTTAATACATTAGGATAATCTGTTTACTTTTGACAAGACGGTGTAAATGTACTTGATTGATTGATACTAATTACTTATCTTATTTGTAAATTTAGGAGAGCGAGAATCCTGGAGTTGAGATCACTACCTCTGATGTGTGGTTTAAAGCTCATACACAAGAGGGTGGGAAAGTTCTACCTAGTGTGCAACCCTACTATGTGAGTCAGGCTATGCTTTATTTCTGTTTACAATCCATCTATGTTTACAAAATGTGCTCTACATTACAGAATAACCTTAAGAAGGCGCAAGAAGAGATCAAGGAAAAACTAGATACTGGTGAACCTGTAGATGAAATGGATGCATTGACTAAAGCATTTGGAAAGGATTCTATGGGACGGGTTCGTGCAGTCGGTCCTATTTATCGTACACAATATGATTATTCTGCTCCCGCGCGTGCCAAAGTTGCTGAATTGAAGTGCAAGGATGGAGAACTTAAACATGAGGTGAAGGAGTTAAGTGGCAAGATGGAGGTTCTGCTTGAAAGCTTTGGATCCTTATGTCACATTGTGCAGGACATCCAATCTGGACAAGCATCATATATTGCCTCGAACCAATTTGATAATGCACACAGTCCTGCGTGTTCACCTGCTCAGACTGCTTCATCTAGTCAGAATAGTTCACCTGCTCAGGCACTTCCACATGAAGTTGAGATATCACCAGCTTGATCAGCAGTAGGCCCTGATGGAGTCAAATGTTCATTGTTAAACTTGGATAGTGAGACCATTTTTGTTGGTCGACTTTGTATCGGTGAATTTGGACGTACGGCTCACCTGTAGCTGATATTCATGCAAAGGTATTGGTGGACCTCATTCTATTGCCACATGAACTGACCATAAAATCTAACAAGTTTGTGAAGACCTTTCAAGAAGTTGGAATGGGAGGTTATGTGGTTCATCCAAAAATCTGCATCCGATATGATTAGAAGGGTCTATCTGTCTTTTTGGATATGATGAATTTCTTCATGGATATCTCAGCCATCAGCCTATGCTTTTTTGCTATTATGTCAGCCATCTTTTTTGCTATTTTTGCTAATGTTTTCACTTTTGTATGTATGCTGAACACGCTGATATGTACTCATATGCTGTTTTGCATAGGTAAACTCTGATGCAGTTGTGCTTAAGGGAGATTTTTATGCAAATGTGCATAACAAAGTACTAATTTTAACTGAAAATGACTTTGAATGTTGATATATCTTTTTGTGAATTTTACTTTGTGTATGAGTGTAGTTTTTGTTGCTGTATATGTGTTTTTAGTTGTGCAGGTGACTGCAGTTAAGGTTTGCTAAAGCAATAGGAACCACCAGGGGAATATCAATCCCTGGTGATTACTTGATCTGTTTCTGCTTGTATATTGAAGTTGCAATTTATGGATATAGTTTTACTTGATTTGTTTATGCTTGACTACAATTAAGGTTTTAACCTTCAGTTTTACAATTTCTTGCGAGGTACAACGCTTAATGATCAAATTGTTGTTGGATTATGCTGTTAGTGACCTTCATATGGTAAGTCTCTTTTGTGATCTTCTTGACATCGTGCAAACCATGTCTCTGTTAAAACCAAATATCATTGAAAAATGTTTGCTTCTTTTGAATGGAGAATGAATATTTTAGCTGTAGAATGAATGGCAACTGATGCTCTTTTTTATGAGCTAAACTTAGTAGTTTTACTACTCACTTTGACTCCTATTGTATTCTTTGCAAAAGCGTAAAATTGAAACTGTATCTCATCTTTTTATCAATTATGCACATCATTCAATTTTGCATATATATAAAATGATCCATTAATCATGGCTAATTTTGTGTCATTGGCATTTTTATATATAAAGGTGACGTTAAAGGAACCAGAGTCAGCCAAGAATGCTTGTGAAGAATCTACACCCATGATTAATAGCCACAGAGCTAACTGTAACCTGGCTTCACAAGGTGCACATCGTCCTAAGTTGATTACTTCCACTGCATCGGACCAATAAGGTACAAACATAGAAAGTAACGAAAGCAGGCAGAATTTCAGACATATTTTAATCCCTTTGGCTTGAATGTTTTTAATCTTAAATGTTAAGGAATCATGTCATGTAAACTGACAGTATAAACAATTTTACAATGCTGATTAAAGTAAACAGTAGGTCTACCATATCACCAGTACCAGCAACAAACCTTGATAGCATGAATGGTAACTGTCAGGTTACACCAAATCTTTTAGAATGCATAATGTCTAGTTTTGCATAATCTTGTGTATTACTTGTTTCATATCTTGTGAATCCAACATACTAAGTTCAAATAATTTGTCTTGTGTCAATATGGTATGCGAGAGTTTGCGAAACTCTATTTCTAAATGCATTATTTTCTTGCTTGCAGACGACAAGCGGATATTGAATAAAGAAACAAGTGGATTCAGGTAAACTTATTGGTATGCTGGAACTCTTAGATTTTTAGATGATAAAAGAGTCATCTGCCTATACTTAGCAGTTATCAATCATCTGACAGTTGAACTCACCATGAACCCAAGTATCATATACTTCACAGTTATTTTTGCTTCTTTCGAATGTAGAATGAATGAATGTTTGAATGTAGAAAGAATGAATGTTTGAATAAATGTTTGAATGACTTCTTTTGAATGAATGTTTGAATTGGATTAGATTGAAATACAACAATTCCAGGGGATAGGGTACTTGCAGGGTAAAATAAAAGGGGTGGGAATTAATTTTGACCAGGTCAATGAAGACTGACCTTTTTTTTGTTACAAAAAAAAAAAGTAACGGCAAAAAATTGTTACTAAATTTTTACCAGGATAGTAGGAGTCGGTCAACGTTGACCTGGTCAAGGTCAAACTATTAGTAACCCTAGTAAAAATTTAGTAACGGCAAATTCCAGGTTACTAAAATTTTACCTGAAAACTGAAGTCGGTCAACGTAGACTTAGTCAATATTTGTAACTCTAGTAGTTATCAATCATCTGACAGTTGAACTCTTAGATTTCAATTGATCCTAGCAGTTAAGTCTTGAGCAATAAATTGTTTTGAACTAATGTTTTTAAGGACCTTTAAACATTTATGCTTGAATCGTATTTCGAGATATTTGAAAAGACAAGCTTGGCTCGAGATTTCTTTTTTGTAAATCTACTAGAAGTCATACGATATAGTCTTATAAGATAGAATGGTAAGATTGTGAGTAAAATAGAATGGTTCAGTTTTCACATACCTAATTGGTAAAGTTCTTCAAATGTCTTTGTCAATCTTCAGTCTTCGAGGGTGATGTATGATACTCAACTACCAAATTCTAACCTAGTCTGAGACTTGACTTAGTAGATGATAGACGCATTTATGTGTCTATTTCATCTTTATTGTGTATATTGTTAGTACCCATTTTTGTACTTATTTGGGTATTTTATCTCTTTATAGGTGTTTTTGGAGAAATAAGCTTTTGCGGCGAAATTGGCTCGAAAAGTTGATAACTGCAACCCAAGGGATGAGTGTTATGCGGACTCCAGCAACGGATAAGGGGTGACCATTGGATAAGGGGTAACCTTTCCCCTTCACGTTAAAATATTGAATTTGGGTGGGAAACCAAAACCGTAAAGCATGTTTTCTGGCAATTTTGGTGGTAGTGATTTGGAGGAGTTTGAGGTCGATTAAACCACTTATTTTCATAGGGTAGACTCCTTATGGGTCTAGGAATCTAACATGGGTGTTTAAATCGATTAAACTGGGCTCAATTGACGGATTTTTATCTCAACAGCAAAATATGGAAAGTCACGTGTGTGACTTGTTTTAGGAAATTTTAGAGAGATTAAAGACAAGATTTTCTTCCCAAAGCTTTATATATATCTAAGGAAGAGTTTAGAATCAAAAGGAAAGCTCATAAACGCGTGGAAATCCTAAAACAAGAAATTGCCGCAACTTTGCCGTGAAGAGAAAGGAAGAGATTTTGGAAGATTCTGGAGAGATTTAATCGGTATTTTTGATATAAATAGATTGTTTGGGTCATATATAAGGGGTGTCGAGAGTTTGGGGGATGAGAAGGGGCTGAGGAGGAGAGAATCAGAGGTTTACAGGCCGCCGCTGCTGCTGTTTTCTGCTGGTGCGGAGCTGAAGAACACGAAGAACATAAGACGCACATGGAACAGTCGCAAAGAACACGAAGAACTTCGACCCACATTGAACCGTCGCAGAAGCAGTCTTATATTCAACTACAGAAAGTTGTTATCGTTTTTTACTGTGTTTGCTTAATACTTTCAGCGACCATTACCGTCCTTACAACAAGCTTTCTGTAACTATAGCTCGTCCTTTTTAATAAAAACACCTTATTTGATCAATGAAATCAACTTTTGAGCATATTGCTAATACGAGGAGCTAAACCCCTTAGCCGAGGCAACGGAGGAAGCCATTGTTCCATGAAAAGTGGTATATTTCTATTTTAATTATTTTTGCAATCTTTTACATGATTATTTGCATAGAACTAATATTGGAAAATTAATTTTTATTGAGTAGTTGTGAATTGTTTTGATGGAACATGCTAGGTTTTAAAACTTTTGATGTTTCATGCTTGATGTTTACAATTGTTACTTCAAAAATCTATTAGAGGCAATAAATTAGAATCACTTTAGAAGCAAGAATTGCATGAATATTGATTAGATTGTATCACTTAATTGGTCAATGGTGGAATCCAAAGTCTCGGTGTCTTTTTATAATTTGATACAATTTTATTTGAGTTATTTAATTTAAGTCTAAAAAAAAATCCTTCACAAGTCTTAGAGTTCGAATCTTTTTACCACTACAACTACAAAACACATCAATTTTTTGCGCCGCTGCCGGGGACTTTGGTAAAGTTCTTCAAATGTCAGTTTTCACATACCTAATTGGTAAAGTTCTTCAAATGTCTTTGTCAATCTTCAGTCTTCGAGGGTGATGTATGATACTCAACTACCAAATTCTAACCTAGTCTGAGACTTGACTTAGTAGACTAGAAATCAAGATATTGTTTTGATCAACCAACATTGATAACAGGTTTGAGATATCAAAACTTGTGGGTTTAACCAATCATTTCTCTAACAAATATAACAACACATATGAATTTATCTCCAAAATTTTGGTGAACATGTTGTACCTCTACTACCTATCTTTATCATCTCACCTCAAAGTGTCTTTGTTCAGTGTCCATCCATGAAAACATCGTCATAGCTGAAGAACTATTCCGCCACATCAAGAATATCCCAATATCTAAGGAACCTAAAATTTCCCTCAAACTGTTTATCCGAAAAAAATCGTACGACTGTCTAGACTGGGTTTCGTACACCAAACCTTCACTCAATTAGGTTTCCTAGATGTATTTATAGAAATAGATTATGATATGTATCTCATTAGCCACTTATTCTATCAACATTAAAAGAACCGGTCTTTCATACATTACCCCCTCTAGAGGAATTTGACAAGGGATTCCACTCTTGTCTTATATCTTCAGTATCTACGTCATTTTTTTTTTTAACCATGTGGCCCAAAAGCACCTCAATTTACATTCAGAGTCTAAGTATCTGAAAGAAGTCCCCTCAAATCCCCCCATATAATATACTTCATTGACTACCTGATCATTTGTAACCCTTTACTATTGCAATCGTTTACCACCTTGGAGGGACAACACACCAATACCACTAAATCCATAATAATCCATCATCCAAGGCTCCTACAAAATAAATTACAATACATATAGTATATTTTCAATATACCTTCTTCAATTATACCCCCATTTGTCTCGGTGTTAATTCAAGCATGAAAGATTGTCAAGACGCATGTACACCACCATATCTCCCGGAAAAGCTATCTAGGAAGGGGAAAAGCGAGTAAAAAAAATGCCTCAACCTAGCGGGAAGGTTAGTACTAATAAATCCTGCTCTCACTCGTACTGTTAATTGTATAATACAGGCACAGCTCCTCTCCACCCATGTTCACTAAATAGACCATATCAATATGAATTTTTTCGAGGGACATGATTCATCGCTCAAGAAACTCCACCCTTTAGGTTGGGATGAGTTTAGAAAGCCAAAAACCCAATGAGGGTTAGAGCAACTCCAATGGGCATGGTAAAATATGTTGGTTTACTTGTCCAGGTGGATAGGCAAACTCAGTTTTGTGCAGTGGGAAAAACGTTCTCCAAGACATGTTAAGTCGAGCGGAACAATATGGGACGATCTTACCACACTGAGATGAGTCTCGTCTCAAAATGGGAGGACCGTCCCATATTGATCCCACAACTGTCATATTATAACGACTAATTTTTCACTCCTATAAATAATCAATCCATTCAAACATTCAACTCACACCAAAATTTTATCTTCTCTTGAATTTTTTCCACTATAAATCTTTCTCTTGAAATGTCTCACAAGGCTACTTCTCTTTTTTGTGAATCCAAACTTGAGGCTGCTGTAAATAAGATATGTGGTAATTTTTTTTAAAAAAATTGAAAATGGTAAAGAGGAAGAATTATGCAAGTTTTAGAAGTCAATACAGGAAAATGTCTTGCTAAAAGGAAAAGAAAAGCTCCAGTTTTGAAAGTCAACAACCGAAGTTTCAATAACAAAGGCGAAACAGTTCACGAGCACGTTGAATGGAAGATACGTTAAATGAAGATAACCAGAAGGCCAAAGATTTTATTAGATTTTATTGATGTCAATATTTGAGTTCTTATTATTGTCTACGTTTATATCTTGTAAAAGAATTGGCAGTAGTATTAATTAATAAAAATATTCAGACCTTAAATTAGACTTCTATTTTATATTCAATGATACTTATTACATTTACACTTGCATAAAATAACTTGATTTCATAACAATAACAATAATATCAAACTATACCAAATCCAGGGACATAAACCTTATAGAGTTCATAGCATTTACATGCTTAAACTATCTTCCGTTTTCTTCAATAAATTGTGCTTGAGCCTTGGTTTTCTGAAAAACAGATAAACAACAAGTTAATATGATTTCAATTAAACTATGATGCATTCACTGGTCATATTTCTAGTTACGAAATGTAGCCAACATCAAGAGGAGTAACATCTTCTTCCATAGTAAAGAGAGGGAGAGCTCTAGGGGTGTATTATAGATGTGATTGAGATGGACCATCTTTAAGGATGTGGAAACAAGCTTCGTAAAGAAATTTTTTGCCGTGAGTTTCCTGTCATTCATATAGATCTATTTGGATCACTTCTTCTTCTTCAGTTACACCGTTAAATTTTTCTCGATAAATTTCCCTTACCTTAGCAAGGAATAGTTTGACTACATGATCAATTGATTTAAAACGAGCATACAATCAAGATGCATCTCGGTTTCCGGGGTTCCCTGTTACTGAAACGAACAGTGTGAAAATGTTATGCCAAATAGACGTGTACGACATGGCTTGATCACGCATAAAATTTTCTATACTATGAAAAACATAGACTTTACAAATAGCTAAATCCTCTTATTGAGTAAATTTAGGACTACGAATTCTAGCAGACATTTTTTTTTAAAATTTTGTTACAGAAATTTGAGAATGAAAGAAGTTTGAGAAGGTATGGTTTCGGAGCTGAAATAATTGGAATTTTATAGGGAGTGAAATAAGAGTCATTGGATGAGACTAGCCATTTCCAGCTCAACCAAGGCCGACTGTCCCAATGTGAGACGAGATAAGGGTTCTATTATAACGGTCATATTTTTCCTTAAATATATCAAGCGTTGGTTGCAAGTATTTTATGAATTTGCATACTTCAACAAAAGAAGACACATCTGGAAATTCTGGAACTGTCCACCGTGTTTTAAATTGGAGTGGACTTATTAAGTGTATAAAATGATTCCAATATCGTTATGTTGTCATGTGCTTAATTAATGGAAATGTCCTTGTATCTGCATCATCCATGTACTAGCATAACCAATTCGAACATTTCTTTTTTTGAATCAAAGTACATTAGATTAAATAAATAACATTAGACTCAATTACAACTAAAATAAAAGCAAGGTAATCAACATCCTCATTCATGGAGCGGCTGGGGGAGCATCTAGAAGGAAAAAGGCGTTGAACCTGTGGAAATCTCTAAGGATGTTGAAACAAGCTAAAAACTAAAAAGTCTCCCGGTAGTTTGCTGCCATATCGCTGCAGTTCTTTGGATCACTTCAGCTTCAGTTTACCGTTAAGCCTATTTTGGTTAATCAGCATTAGCATACCAAGAAATTGATTGACAACATGATAAATTGAATGAAAGTGAGCACACAATCCACTGGCATCACGGTTTCTAAGATTCCTCGTTTCTGCAGCGAACATTGCAAAAACTTGTTGCCAAAAAGTCGTTTGGGAAAAATTCATAACGTTGTGGATATTTTCTCTTGTTTGAAAAACATAAGTTGTGCAAATTGCTAAATGTTCTTCCTGACTATACTAAGGACCACGAACTTTCATAGACATTTTTTTTTTTTTTTTGATTTTCTTCCGATTTTTTTTTAGAATGAAAGATGATGATTAAAGTGAAATTATAAGAAGTTGTGGGTGTAGAAGGTGTAATATTGGAGTTGAAAATGGTTGTATTTATAGGGAGTGGAATTATACCCGTTGGATGAGAGTAGTCGTTGCTGGCTCAATCAAGACTTGTCGTCTCAATGTGAGACGAGTCTCGTCTCTATGTAAACCGAGTCCTAGCTCTGTTAAGGCCGACCGGACTTAGTTGATGTGCACGGCTCTAGTTGATCCGACCGTCTCAAGTTGAGACTCGATGGAAAAACCCTCGAATTTGAGGGTCCTTTCCATCTATTTTACTTGTTTGCCAGTCTCACTGTGGGTGTATAATGGGAAAATTTGCTTGTTTGCCAGTCTCATTGGACTTGCTCTTATAAATAAGGAAAAACACCAACCAAAATAATCATGCTTATGAAAAAAAGGCATGGAACGTACATGAGCAACCGCTTCAGCTATCCCTCAATAGAGAAAACTCTTTTTCCTACCCCCACCGTCAAACAATACTTAGAATACCAGATCAAGACTAACATCTCCACACCCATCACGAGAAACTAGATTCCACATCACCCGACACCAGTCAATGTCAAAAAAATAATCAAACTGTAGCGACTTCATTGACCCAATTTCTAACTCGTCGATCTAAACCAACCTTAACCATATACTACCTTCAACTACATCTAATATCACAAGGCTAACCCCTATGGGATAGATTGAGCTACTAGATTGGCCAAAAAGTGTTGCAAATCAAAAAAAAAAAAGTGGTCTAAAAGTTAACACTACTTCTCTCTCCTAGCAAGTGCTCGCAGTTCAACCAACAGCGAGATTGAAACGCTGAATCATTCAGCGCTGAAAAAGTAACCTTAGCGCTGAACGGTTCAGCGCTCACAAAAATCACACGGATCACAAAAATCACAAAATTTGATCTGACGGCTGAAATTTAAAGCGCTGAACCAAACAACGCTGGGCAGTGGTCCCAGCTGACGTGGACTGCTAATCTAGCTGCTAGATTAGCACTCCCATAGGACTTAGGAGGTTGCCCTAGCTGACGTGAACTGCTAGATAAACTGCTAGATTAGAAGACCATAGGACTTAGCCTAAACATACACCTCCCGAAGTGAACCACCAAATAATATCATTTGTCCCTACACAAATTCAAGGAAATACACCACTATCTCCGGCTACAAAACCCACACCTAAAATCACTCTCAACAACTACTTCCCGATGCCAACAACTTATGGACACTTTCTTTTTTACTAAAAATGCAAATTTTCTTGTGCAAAACACTAGATGAATGTTTACCTTCCCTTACCATCCTTCAACGAAATAACCTCACAAATACTCATCTCTTCCCTAGGTGTCATTTAGTACCAGAATCTGCAAAACACTTTGTCTTTCACTACCAGATTGCCGTCGAATCTTGAAATTTGCTTCTTAACATTCTATCATGTGCTCGAAGTTTTACCAACAACGGATAACCTGTCCAGATCATCAATTCCCATCACAATCCCTCAACTTACGCAACTAAAGAAACCTTATGACATCATCATGGCATGTTGATTTCTGTTATGATCCATACTGTTAGCTAGAACTAGACTCATTTACCTTCGTAAACCTCAACAACCAGCAATGATCGTCAAGTTTACGCTTCGGCTACAACAAGAATTTACTTCGTCAAGGAACCTTCTCGGCGGTGATCTGGGATCTTATGATATTAAACTTTGACCCAAATTTTTCTAAACGACTCAATGAGGATAATATACCCACATGTAATCCTAATTTAAATTGATATATTCTCGCTTATGCTTCAGGAAGAAAGAAAGAAAAAAAAATGGAACTTATGAAGACAAATATATGTAATAAAAAGAAGAAGAAAACCACCACGATTGCTAAAGGCGGATACCGCTATTATTAGGGCCGGTACCAATCCATATAAGACAAAATAATTCAGGGTGTTGGATCCAAGATTGGTACCCGCCTTTAGAAAATATGGTACTAACCTTTAGCAATTACAAAGAAAACCAACTGATACCCCAGGACCAACTATTGTATTTTGACTCAAAGTTGACCATACTTTGATGGAGATTATCAAACTACACTGCCCACTGAATCCGATCTAAGCTGTATTCAACAACATTACTAAATGACACTTGTGGTAACAGCTAGGGAACCAGTTAGCCTAATTTGATCTTCCCATCATAAAAACCAAGACACCATACATGTATCCACCGCCGGCCTCCCCAGTGGACTGGCTAAGGTGCAACAACAAGGTGATACGGCTTTTCTATAGTGAATCCAGATACATCAGATTACTATATGCAAGAGAAAGAAGTTGGTTGGTTCCACAAGAGAGGAACCAGAAATGAAAACAGATTCAAATAGCTTTCTTGGATCCTGCAAGAATGACACTGTCACTATTCACCCATTTTTTTTCTCCATTCCACCTTCCTTTTCTTTTGCTTTCTTACATTATTTAGTTTTTTCATCATCTCAAAGACAAAAAGTGGAACACTGAAATGATGAAAAAGAGAAAACCAGCAAAAGCTTCCAAAGAAAAAGAAAAGAATTAAAGAAGATTCAGAAGATTTAAACAAAAAACTCAAACATTCTCTGTTAAACACAACATTTCCACCCCTCAAAGTACATACCAAATTTTCAAAATTCCATTTCTTGTCAGTCTTTTCTCTACAATAAAAATCCAAAGAAGAAGTTAATTTGGGAAGGGAGGAGATTAAACACTATACTAAATGCAGCATAACTAACTATACCAAACAATAATTGGAAAACCAAATACAACCATGATAATGGTGCACACAATTTTTCTGCATTAGTTGTGATGCAACCTTGTAGATTATAACATCTTTGGGGTAAATGCAACGCATATATACAATCTGATTGTGAACCGTGAATGAATGCAAGAAACACAGTGTGCAACAAATCATGTTCGAACCTAGTGACAAATAACTCCACTATTTGGATACCTGAAATTTCAATACGTACTACATACTGTCCATCGACAAACACTTCTATCTGTTTATGACTCCCGTACTTAAATGCTCACCACTTAAACTTTCAGGTGGTAGGCAAAATGTTGGGATCTAAGAAAAAGCGGGTCCTTTCCGTGTCCACTGTGTACGTACAAATAGCAGTGTCTCCTAACAAATTGTCTCAATTCTTGAACTTCATACAAAATAGGGTTCATCTCCTTTGAATATATAGTTGTTCTTGAATATACCTTAAACATTGTGAAGAATTTTACTTTAAAATACAAATGGTATAGATATAAAAGAAGCTAAATTTTTGTTCTTGTCTTTACTTTGCTGCCTCCTCCTCCTCCTCCTCTTTCATCTCTCTCATCTCCATCATGCCCACAACAAAATCACACTACCAAGCCAGCAATCATCATGAGACACCACCATCTTCTGAAAACAGCACTCTCAAAAAGCAATTCAAATCATCATCAAAATCTCTCAACAACCCATAAATCAACTTGCTCTTCTTCTCAATTCTTCAATTTACTCTTCATGAATCTTTCATCCCCACAAACCCACCACCACCAAAAACCATGAAACCAAGAACACATTCTCTCCATCTCTCTCAATTCATCATCTTCATTCTCTTCTTCATACAATTCCATTCTTCTTTATCAGCAAGAACTCCAAAATCTCTTCAACTTCTCTCACTAATATCACTTAAATCTTCTCTTAGAGACCCACTTCTTCTCCTCAATGATTGGAACCCAAGTAGTGTGGTGAACTCGACAACTTCTAAACCACTTTGGTGTACTTGGTCTGGTATTCAATGTAATAACAGAACTTCTGAAATTGTATCACTTGATCTTTCTCTCAAGAATCTTTTTGGTGTCATCCCTTCTGAAATCAAGTTCCTAACTCAGCTTAGAAACTTAAATCTCAGTGGAAATTCATTTGATGGAGCATTAAGTGACTCCATTTTTGATTTACCTCAACTTAAATCTCTTGATATTAGTCATAACTCTTTTAATGGAAGTTTTCCCTCTGGTATTTCAAAGCTGAAATCTTTAACTATTCTGAATGCTTTCAGTAATAATTTCACTGGTCCACTTCCATCAGAAGTTACCAGTCTCAAACTTCTTCAACATCTTAATCTTGGCGGAAGTTATTTTGATGGAGAAATTCCAAAAAGTTATGGTAGTCTCCAGAGACTAAACTTGTTACATTTGTCAGGGAATTCACTACAAGGGGAAATTCCAGCTGAGTTAGGGTCTTTGAGTGAGCTAGAACATCTGGAGATTGGTTACAATAGATATACCGGTGGCATTCCTTTTGAAATAGCGGGGTGTACAAATCTCAAGTACATTGACATTGCAGCAGCTAATATATCAGGGAATTTGCCTTCTGGAATTGGGAATTTATCTGCTCTTGAAACATTATTTCTATTTAAGAACCAAATTTCTGGTGAAATTCCAGATAGTTTTTCGAATTTACATAATTTGAAATCTCTTGATTTGTCTGACAATCAAATTACTGGTGGAATTCCATTGTGGTTATCTTCACTGAAGGAATTAACTCTGTTGAGTTTGTTGAGTAACAATTTAACAGGGGAAATTCCTCCAGGAATTGGTGAACTTCCAAATCTTGAAACATTACTTCTCTGGAATAATTCATTATCTGGCAATTTACCAAGAAATCTTGGATCAAATTTTAAGCTGAAACTGTTGGATGTGTCATCAAATTCACTTACCGGTTCAATCCCACCGAGACTCTGTTCTGGAAATCAACTTGGCAAACTCATTCTGTTCTCAAACAGGTTCGATTCTGAAATTCCTTCGTCTCTCACTAAATGTACTTCATTATACAGATTTCGCATAGAAGATAATCGGTTTAATGGTTCGATTCCAAAGGGTTTCGGGTTTTTACCTAATTTGACGTACATGGATTTGAGCATGAACTCACTTTCTGGTAAATTACCTGATGATCTTGGGAATGGGATTAGTTTAGCATTCTTAAACATTTCTAAGAATTCATTTGGAAATGAATTACCAAATAATATTTGGAAAGCACCAAGTCTGCAGATCTTTTCAGCTAGTTTCAGTAACTTGATTGGGAAAATTCCTGACTTTATTGGGTGTAAGAGTTTATATAAACTTGATTTGGAAGGGAATTCATTAAATGGTAGTATTCCATGGAATATTGGTGATTGTAAAAAACTTCTTGCTCTGAATTTGAAACAGAATTCATTATCAGGTATAATTCCATGGGAATTATCAAAAATTCCATCAATTACTGATGTTGATCTTTCTCATAATTCTCTTACTGGTTCGATTCCATTGGATTTCGAACATTCCAGTACATTAGAATTCTTCAATGTGTCGTATAACAATCTCACTGGTTCAATTCCTTCATCTGGTACTACTTTTCCAAATCTTCATCCTTCTTCTTTTTCAAATAATCAAAATCTTTGTGGAAAAATTCTCAACAAGCCTTGTTTATCTGATAACCTTCTTCAAAACCCAGAAGATGAAAACGCGAAATCTGGGCAAGATCACAAGAAATCATCACCATCATCCATTGCAATTGTATGGATAATGGCCGTTGCTTTTGGTATTGGTATCTTCATCTTAATTGCTGGTTCTAGATTCTTCCACAGCCGTAGATTTTATTCTTCATCTGATGATCAGCAGAATCAAATCAAATCTGGACCGTGGAAGTTAACCGCATTTCAAAGATTGAATTATACAGTTGATGATGTACTAGAGTGTTTATCAGCAAGTGATACGGTTATAGGAATGGGATCTACTGGAACTGTATATAAAGCTGAAATGCCAGGTGGGGAGATCATAGCGGTTAAAAAGTTGTGGGGTAAACATAAAGAAACGGTCAGGAGAAGAAGAGGAGTATTAGCTGAAGTTGAAGTGTTAGGAAATGTAAGACATCGAAACATAGTCAGATTGTTAGGGTGTTGTAGTAACACTGAATCAACATTACTTCTGTATGAGTACATGCCAAATGGGAGTTTAGAAGATTTACTGCATGGTCCTAACAAGAAACTGATTGGGAATAGTAATTATAATGTTAAAGATGGAGCCAGCAACTTTGTTAATGGTGTTGGTGATGATTGGGTTGTTAGATATAAGATAGCATTAGGCATTGCACAAGGTATTTGTTACCTGCACCATGATTGTGATCCAGTTATTGTTCATCGAGATGTCAAGCCTTGTAACATATTATTGGACAGTGAGTTGGAAGCTAGAGTTGCTGATTTTGGTGTTGCAAAATTGATTCAAACGGATGAATCTATGTCTGTCATTGCCGGCTCTTGCGGTTATATTGCCCCAGGTACATTTCTTTCCCTTTTCTATTTCATTTTCGCAAGCATATTTTAATACTATGGGATGCTTAAATGTTTGCGTCTTTAGAATCTAAATCGGATTCCGAGTTAAAAATCATACGTATTGATTTGTATTTGCATTTTGCTATGCTGGCCTAATATAATGTCCGGTTAGTGTTCATCGTGCCAGAAACAAAAATCTCTTTCACTCATTTGATTTGATGGACACCGCCTACCTGATCAAACAAAGCATGATGTGCGATTTAATGGGACAAGTCAAATGAATCAGCTAAACAAAATTGTAAAATTGCACATGTTAGCTTATTATTAAATTGGTAGCTGAGCTAAATTTAGTAGTACCAATGTAGTGTACTTGGTTAGCTGTAGGAAGTTAGTTAGCTTTCAAAAAAAATTGAAAAGAAAAAACCCGCCAAGTTGTTTTTCTAAATCAAGTGAGTGGGGTAGGGTAATGGTATATAGTGCGCTAGGGGGGTACGCATGCTATTTCATGTTGCTATAGTCTTTTTAACAGTGAAAAGAAGAAAGAGATTCTTTTTCTCTTTTTTTCCATCCTTTTCTTTTTTATCTTTTATCTTTTGGCCGCATGTAATTACCAAGCTTCATATTTGAGTGCACTGCGCACTATTGCGCGTGATTTGTTTCTCTTTTAACTATTTCAGACTTCTGGTTCACAATTTTAAACTTAGCTGGGCAGCGCCGCATGCACTATTTAGATTGGGTGTCCATGAGAACTGACTTGGCCAAGTTTGTTCTAATTTTGTTGTTTTCTTTGTCAATGTAGAGTATGCATATACATTGCAAGTAGATGAGAAGAGCGATATATACAGTTATGGAGTAGTACTAATGGAGATACTGAGTGGTAAAAAATCAGTAGAGCCGGAATTTGGAGAAGGGAACAGCATTGTAGATTGGGTTAGATCTAAAATCAAGACTGAAGAAGGTGTTGGTCAAGTCCTCGACAAAAATGCAGGTGCATCATGTCAATCAGTTCGGGAAGAAATGATGATAGTTCTTAGAGTGGCATTACTTTGTACAAGTAGCAATCCTGCTGAACGACCTTCCATGAGAGATGTTGTTTCGATATTGCATGAAGCTAAACCTCAAAGGAAAATGCCTGGCAGCTTGAACAGCTGTAGACCTGATAACACTGCCACTGCTGCTGGTGTTGGTAATGGTAGTGATGGTGTTACTGTGGGTCAAAAATTAGGAATATAAATCCGTGTTAATAATCTTGTAATTCCCTGGGTTTTTTTTTATTTTACTTTTTGTATTTCCTTTTTATGGTGGGGATTGGTATAGCAGTAGAGTTGTTTCTCTTCTCGTTTCTTTTTTTCCTGTCCTTTTTAAATCTTGTATGCGAGTCTTGAGTTATTATGTGGTCTGAATGACTGAATATATGATTTTAAATTGTGGAAAAATGATTTTGGGGTGAAACATACGATAAGAATTGTGTGAATACAAGTATAGATCAGCTAGCACAATTAGTGGGTTTTGTTGTTGATGGCAGTTTTAACTCGGGTACTTGCCTTTCGAAAAGGGGGAAAAAACTACAAATAATCTAGTTTTGTATCCCTGCAATTTGAGAAACTTTAGTGTCGGGCAAATGTCTGTATTTGTGATGAAGCAATAGCAACTTTAAAAACAAAAGTAAAATAAAAAGAAGTGTTGTACTAAGACCAACAACTTGTATTTTACGACACTGGACAACCTTGGTCTAGTTATGCCAATACCAGGTTGCACAAGGCTTCTCAAGTCTTAAGTTAGTTGGAAATGCTATGAGGCTAAATTCACGAAACCTCAGACATCTTTTCCCTTTCTTGTTCATTTGAATTGAAGACTCCTCACCCGAGGAATTGAATTGAACTGTCTAGACCAGCGAAGGATATACATGCCATTGTGCTTTTGTGGATTGTACCCGCAATTAAACGAGTTGGTTACTTTTCCGATTGCTACTCTCTAATACTCCTTCTTTGATGGCTTATCTCTTATATGTCCGGACAGATAAAGAGTCATTTTTTTCCCCAAACAGGATGAGAGAAAGCAGTTGTACTATGTGGTCTTAGGTTTCTCTCACTCATGAAAGCTAGCTCTAGAGGCGTTGAGGCTTTCTCTCTAACAGAGTCATATAGTCTTACAGATAAACAACCTCTGAGTCTCTGACCTATTAGATAACCACATGTGGAGTACAACCCAAGAGGTTGTGCTCGAGGCATCTTATCAGAAGGCTAAAAATATATATATACTCAAATTTCAGTACGGGTATGCCATAATCTTTTGTGTAGGATAGAATTTACAGTTTACTGTAATGTTTTGAGAATGTGATGGTTCATGGCTGCTTCTATGACTGTCACTATACTATGTCCCGGTTAAGCTAATAAAAGTTATGTATTGAAGAGCCTAAATTTAATTTGAAATTAGGTACAACAACCTGACTATTAACAACCTGGCCAACCTGGCAATTAACTTTAGCTACGGATCGAGTACTTGCCCAGGAGGCTACACTGAACCTGGATACCTTACAAATCAACCTTAGCAATTCCAATTTCACCTCAAACACACTAGTAAGGTACTTGGGAGAGTCCAAATATGTGCACCCCACAAAACCGGGGTGCACATTTCCGCCTTCTTCATTGGTTGATAAAAGGGGGGAAAACGGTTTAGTCCAAAAAAAAGCGTCAAAAAGTACGGATTAGTCTATCCCGAGTTAACTAGGTACATTTTAGTCCAAAAGTTATTTAAAATATGAAAAATACACAAATAACCTTCTTGATTGACAGTTTAGTTCAAATACTTACAGTTTAGTCCAAAGTGACTCATGATGATGTCACCAATTTTAAATAATATAAAAAATATTTAAAAACGATTTATCTTTCAAACCGCTCGTCCAAAATTCACGAACTTTATATATTCGGAAAGCTCTTTCCGAGACCTGCACAAAGAGAACCCATATGACTATATGATTTTCAGTTTTTTAAAAATTTAATTTTCTTTATCCTATCTAACGTGTATAAAAAAGTACACATGTTCAAAATTTACATAAGATTACGGAGTCATTTATTCACATGCACCACTTTGTACACACCAAAAAGAATATGCATGATAATGATTATTCATGCATGTACACCCCTACATACCTAAAACCGATCATTCATAGCCACACACAATCCTACTTTTTCATGGGAATTCCACTGGTGCACCAATATGTACACCCCTGCAAAAAATGTATAAAACTGATTATTCATAACCACACACAAACCTACTTTTTCACGGGAATTCCACTGGTGCACCAATATGTATACCCCTGTAAAACGTGCAGAAAAACGATCATTCATAACCATACACAAAACTTCTGTTTCATGGGGATTACACAGGTATACCTATACGTACACCGCTTCAAAACATGCATAATGCCTATCATTCACAACCACACACAAACCTATTTTTTCATGGAAATTACACAGGTGCACCAATATGTACACCGCTGTAACACATGCGAAGTAGGTCTTCATGGGAAACCTACTTTTTCATAGGATTTACACAGGTGCATCAATATGTACACCCCTGCAAAACATGCCTAAAACCGATCATTCATAATCACACATGGACCTACTTTTTCATGGAAAATACACAGGTGTACGAAACGATTATTCATAACCACACACAAAAATCTACTTTTTCATGGGAATTCCACGGGTGCACCAATATGTACACTCCTGCAAAATGTGCATCAAACCGACCATTCATAACAACAAACCTAATTTTTCATGGGAATTATACAAGTGCATCAATATGTACAACTACAAAATATGCATAAAACCGATCATTCATAACCCCACACAAACCGACTTTTTCATGGGAATTACCCAGGTGCACCAATATGTACACACTTACAAAACATGCATTAAATTGATCATTTATACCCATACGCAGGCTTATTGTCATGGAAAATACACCGGTGCACCAAGATGTACACCCCTTATAAAACATGGAACCAATCAAACATATTCACTTACAAACAATTCTATTTCATGGGAATTACACATGTGCACCAGTAAGTACACACCTACCGATACTGTATAAGCATAACATGGAAACTCAGATGGATTTGAACCATCAACCTCCTCAAATCAAACCTTGTGATAGGTTTGAGCGCTCTACCATTTTGAGCTAGTGGATTCCTAAAGATAAACAATAAAAATAATCAACATATGCACAACTATGTGCACAATAACAATCAACATGTGTACAACTATGTACACAAGTATAACCAGAACATGTATGCCGCAACTGCTGACTAACCACTTTCTTGTTGGGTACTTACTTATCTTAGCACATGTCGATTATATACTTAGCTAGAGATTTTGTACCATATGAGAATCCTCATAGGTCACAGGCACGTTTTTAGTGTTCAGTGCCAAGGTTTTGTATCCGGGAGAGTCATAAAAGGATTAAATCAAATCAAAGTAACTAAGTTTGAGGTTTTTGTTACTAACCAAGAGGTATCCAAGTAAAAAAAGCAAGGAGTAAGACTGACAGAATAAACCTTGTGAACAGTGAAAGTCCAAGAAGCAGTAACAATGACACAAACAGATCCACTACTTACGCCAGTTAAGAAGCAAATCGAACTTGTGATGTCAATATCCACCACTTGTTCCATGTTATCTATTCTCTCAATTAATGCCCATGTATTTTGTGAGGCCTTCACAAAACCCTTGCAATACGCAGTAATCTATAACAATGAAAAACACTAAATCTCGGTAGCTATGAAATTGCTCAATTCAGTCAAATGATCAAGGAATGAACTAAATTGGATATAATTTCTGTTTTGAGTTTTACCTGAACAAGAGCCTAACTGTTGTCGTACCGAAAAATGGATTCCATAACTCGAAGGCAACAATGAGCACAAGAGAACATGGATTAATCTTCACCTTCTAATAAGTTCAAACCTCTTTCAATAATACGAATAGCTTCTATTACCGGGACAAAAAGTGACCCTAAACAAGCACTTCCAAGGTTTGTTGATAATGCACTTTGGAAACAAAATCCAGTACTACATCGCATTCCTCTAAGATAATACAATGCTACCACCCGGCTAACTGTTATATTCGCAATTTCGTAATACTTCAGCTGTTATATTGGCAGCCTTATATCTGATAGGAAATAAGAAATGCTAAGACATCCACAAAGCAGATATATATTCAAATGAGATCGAAAATTGAAAATAGATGAAATTCAAATTTGTTTGATAGGTAATAGAGACTAGGATGCATCGATCTCAAATCTGAAGTCCAATTTTGGATAATAATCATAAATTGAAAACCAGGTCAAGGTCTTCATAAATTCAAAAACTATGGTCAACTTCAAAAATAATCAACATGGGCACAACTATGTACACATTATCAATCAACAGGTGTACAACTATGTACACATTAGCAATTAACATGTGTACATTGTATCTATACGAACTTACCATAGTTGCTAAAGTTGCAAAAATAAGAGCTTGAATCCCGTCACTGACAACCTTATGCTCATTGTCTGAAGGCCTCCAAAGAGAGGAGATCTTGTCATTACAAAATATCTCTGGTGTGCCCACCAAAAAAAAAAGAAAAAAGATTGTATTAGCAATTGAACCCAGTAAGTATATGTCGATTGGGGACTTTGCAGCATGTACTGATGAAGTTTGATGTTTCTGATATGCATTTAGTGCAGTTTCTAAAAGAAAGTAGATAAAAGTTTAAGCAGGAACTCAAGGTCTCTTACCTGATTCCAAGCCGAATTATTAAAAATGTCGTCTTCGAGAAGCTGGTGACAGTAATCAAGTTCACCTTCCCAACCGCCCAAGGCCTGAAGCACCCACTGGAAGAAACATGTCGTCTTTCAATCAGGCTATAATACAGTTCCGTACCATTAATAATAAGCATGTGTACAACTATGTACACATTAACAATCAACAAGTGTACAACCATGTATACATTAAGAATCAACATGTGTATAACTATGTGCACATTAAAAAAAAACATGAATGTTTTATAGATGACCTTTTTAACTATGTGTACATTTGGATTAACCTTTTTAAAATATTTTACACATTTTTATACAGTAACCACATAAATCTCAAAAGAAACTAATGTTTGTGCTCCTCTGCAGAAAGAAGCTGCACATTTTTATGCATTGGTACAAACCTAAAATACACATCTCCTCATATGCAGCTCCTTAACCCAGCATCCAAGACACCAACGACCACCAGGGGGAAAATCCTTCAGGGGAGGATCACGACATTTGAGATGATAGTTCTTTTTGCAACCCTTTCCATAGTAGCAGCTGCAATTTAACATGAGAAAAACAATTCAAGACGCGGTTCCGTTACACATGGGTCACCACAAAAAATAAGTTACACTAATACTAACTAACCTACAATTTATTTAAGCAAACATGCATAAAACATATCTATAATCACTGTAATTGGTTATCAGAACACTAAAACTTGAACTTAACAATAATATTAGGTCGGCTATTTTTAATTTACGACTAAAAAGAGAGGACCAAAGAAAAGAAAGTAAAAGCACTGTAATAGGTGAACCATTTATTTTGAAATACATCGCAGTGGCAATCAAGGTTCGGCGTACATAAACATTTCCATCCTTGGTTTTTCAAGTTGACCTTCATTTGCCAGTGAGAAGTGCCTGACTTGAGTTCATATTTCAGTATTGAACAATAGAACCAATAACATCAGCACCAAGACCATCTCCCTTGGTGTACCATTTTATTCATTTGGTAATTTTGTGGTTAGAAACACTTAACAACACCAATACCACGGATAGCACCAAGACATTGCATTATCATGTAGAAAACAGCTCTACTTATGGACAATTTCCTTGCTAATAGCACTTTCAAAGTAATAGCAGGGTCGATATGACCACCTAGAAGAAACCCACAATGCAAATGAAAAAATCAGAAGAAACTACAAAAGAAAAGACAGGAAAACATCAAATGAACTAGCGTGAGAGTTACCAGATGCCAGCAGTGCAGTAAAAAAGGGCACACATCATGCCACCAAAGGACTGAGCAATACGTTAATAACAACAGTTAGACACTTGTTTATGGTGACAACAACACCAAGTAAAGAAATAAAAAAGTAACTGCTCTGCAAATCTGGCATGAAGAATGGCTTGTAGAAGCTCAGTGATGTAATGCCTCTACTACGTCTTTGCATGTATTCGGAACTTGTCATTTGATTCATGGTAATGGTGTATGCATATTAAAATTACTTCTTAATCATGGTATTTCTTCTCACCATGCTCATGAAGGCAGTGTGCTAATGCAATCAGGAATGAGTGGCATGGTCAGTGAAAAGCACTGACATGCAATCAAATCATCGTCCAAAAGAATGAGAGAAAATAAACCAAGGCATCAGCTTCTACATCTACAAGAGTAGCGTGGAACCACTGCAAAATAGCCTAATATAATAGTTATGAACACCATCACCCCAAGACCTGACACATCTTAACCATGAACACCATGGCTGAAGGCAATGCTTTTGGCGGCTGGTCTGCGAGTCTTCTTGCCCTTCCTCTTTCCACATAACACAATTACCATTTGTAAACACAAAGTTAAAATTAAGGATTTACAAACAATAAACATAAAACTAGCAGTTCTTACCTCCCCAGGTGGGTCTTAACAGCTCGCAGAAATGAGGGAACATGGTGGATGAGAAGTCTATCCCATAACCTGGTACAGAATCATTAACTTTTTCTTCCCCGAGGTGAAGACACTAATTGGATACACAATTCCAGAGTTTATATCACGCCCATTGGCCTCTTAACTTTTCACAAAACTTATCATTACGGTCTTATCTATTGTGATATCCAGCAGAACAAAATGCAAAACACCAATAACTATACATGCCAGGTTTGACACTGAACATCATCTTGAATATTTTGCTCCAATAAGTTCACCTGCAAAGAAGAAAATTTTCATTAGTATTCAATCAAAATGAAGATTAAAAACCACCCACAAATCCATTTCACTCTGACATTACACAGAGATACATATTCAGATGAGATCAAATTTGGAAGTAAATGAAATTCAAATTTGTTTGATGGGAAATAGAGACTAAGATGCCTCGATCTCGAATCTGAAGTCCAATTTTAGATCATAATCAAAGATTGGAAGCTAGGTCAAGTTTTTGGAAATGAGTTACAAGAAATTTTGTTAAATTGTTGTCAAAATTTATCATAATTTTATCCCAAAACAACAGTTAAAATGAGCTGATTATAGATCTAAACTCTAATGATAAATCGGATGCGAAGTTCTAACTGAAATCCAAGTAATTTGGTCTTTGAAACCATAATATTTTTCTAAAATCAATTTCGAAATCAATAAATTAACATTTTTATCAAATTAAATAACAAGAATAGACTGAACTTATCTTTCACGTCGCTTTGATTGACGAAATCTTCGAATTAATTTGCATCTCATAAACTTTTCCCCTCAAATTAATCTTCAAGGAAAGGTACAGATGATGACGATTTAGGTTATTTAAGTGGAATCGAATTGAAAAGGTTCTCAGATTTATGTTTGAACATTGAATTTTCACACAGTTGTCGTCGAGAAGATTAGGTTGTAGGATTTTTCTTCTTCTGAGAGATGTTTCGACAACGGAAATGAAGAAAAAAAAGTTGAACTTCATACCTTACAGATTTATTACGATGGGTATTTTTGTCATCAGAAAAAAGCGTTTTGGACTGAATCGTCCATAAACGGACTAACTCGTCCCAAATTGTATGTATTTGGATCTCCTAGTACTAGGACTGAGAGTGGAGGACTAACCCGTATAAAGCCCAGCGTATTTGGGATTAAACGTTAATTTCTACTTGATAAAACTCTTGAATACCTATTTTTTTTCCCTCTCCTCCGAGTCCAAATTTGTGCACCCCACAAAACCAGGGTGCACATTCCGGCCTTCTTCATTGGTTGATATAACTCTTGAATATCGCTTTTTCCCCCTCTTCTCCTCCTTGTTTTTACTCTACTTTTCTATGTTCTTGTGGTTTCTCCCAGGGTTTAATTTGAATCTGAAGCATCATTGGAAAATGCATAGTTCAATGGGTAACAAGTTGATATTTAGTAGTATGATCCTCGCCGTGATAATCAATACCACAAGTAGCAACATTAGATTTTGAATCTGATTAAAAAAAAACAAATAAATTCATGAAGAACAGAAGCATTATCATCACCTAATACAACCCCAATCTTTTTTTTCTACCCCTGTTCAATTTATATCATTAAAGGTGATTAAGTAATGTTTCTTCTTGATCGAAAGAAACTAGAAAAACCAGTTCATGATGCATCGATCTTTTTTCAAATTAACTCATAGATTCAATCAAAATTTCAAATTCAATTGAAAACCCAAACTTAAATTTCTCTGTTTGTTAACGCATCATGGGGTCGTATTTTTGTTGCTGGTGGGATATGAACAGTTCCCAATTTGCTAGGGATATGTTGCGATTTGAAATTTGATTTCTTCTTAACAATGACTACCCTGGAATCGCAAATCCTAATATATTTTGATCTTCGTAAATATTTCGATAAATCATCATGATTTAGAGGAAAAAGTAATTGCCAAACTGTCAACAGTATTGCTGCGAATTAGAAAAGAAAAGGAAAGTCAAGTGAAAAAGAAAAGAAAACATGGAAGAGGTGGTTTTGGAAATTGGAAGAGGTGGTTTTAAAATTTTTATGAAAGAATGAGAAAGGACGGAATGTGCACCCTGGTTTTGTGGGGTGCACAAATTTACACTCCATGGATGATGTGTTTTAGGAAAATCCTATGCAAATTGTTCTCTTTGCTACGGCACAGGTGGGCCACACTCCTTTTAAGCAGACCCAGACTACTGAGTGTCATGAACGATTTTTTGGGGACCATGGTTCTATTTTTAAAATAAGACATTTAGAAGTAAAGTGAAGACACCCCTTATCCAAATATCTATATTAATACCAAAATTACCCTTCATAATTAAGTTTGTGTAATGATTAGTTAGTGTAATTAAGTTAGGTTAATTAGTGATTAGTGTAAGATTAAATCAATATTATCTTTCTTAAAATTAAGTTATTGAGAGGGAAGAAGAAGGAGAATATAAGAGTTGGAAAACTCAATTATATTTTTTATTTTTTGAATCCGAACCTTCAAACCACCCAAGCATACTTCAAATATAGTTTTTTGTTGCTTGTATTGGCCAAAATTTTCTGAAAATGAGAAATTTTATAGCTTGATTTGGGCTAAGTCAAACAAGTTCGGCTACAAGATTTGAAGAACAGGTAGCCGAACTTATCTGCTAATGTAGTTCGGCTAATGTTCATGAAAACGCAGGTAGCCGAACTTAGTTTTAATGGAGTTTTTTGCTTTCAGAGAAAAGTTCGGTTAGGAGAAAAAATTTGCGACGTAACCGAACTAAAAGTTCGGTCGGGATTTTTTTTGCGACATAACCGAACTAAAAGTTCGTCCGGGACATTTTTTGCGACGTAACCGAACTAAAAGTTCGACTGGGACATTTTTTTTGCGACGTAACCGAACTTTTCTCTGAAAAAAAAAACCTCCACTAAAATTGAGTTCGGCTAGTTCGACAAAGTTTTTCACATAATTCCTAACCGAACTTCTCTCTGCAACTTCCATTTTCAACTCATTTTGATGATTACTTCTCATTTTTTCAACCAAAAACGATTGACAAATAATGGGTTTGTGAGAATATCTTTGTTAATGATTTAAATTAAGCTATATATATAGAGGTGGTGGTGGTTGGTGGTGGTGGTAGGTGATGGTCGGCGGTGGTGGCGGAGGTGGTGGTTATATATATATATAGGTGGTTACTAGGTTGGTTTTAAATTAAATTAGGTTAAGGGTAGGTTAGTCATTTCAATATTTTAAGACACCCCTTATAACTATAGAGTGATATTCTTATCACATAATGATCCCCACCAAAAAAAAAGAAAAAGAGTGGTGCCCAAAAAACGATTCGACTGTCATCACAACAACAAATCCATCCTCAGACCTATCCACCACAGAGGAGGTTGGAATACTTGGAGTCCATTGTATTATTGCACAGTGTGCTTGGAATGTTTAATGAAGATTTTTTTATATATATAAAATATGGCAAAGAGAAAAGAATGTCATGTTTGTTCATCCAATAATCAACAAACAGAACATAGACAACTCACTGGTACAATCATAAAGAAACCAGAACATAGACAAGCTCCTGATAGTAAAATGAAGAAAAAACATGAAAGCATCAAGTTTTAATCACTTGAATATTTATTTAGCAAAAACTGCAATCTTCATGCCGAATCCGCAATAATCCTTATCGGCGCTGATGAAGTAATTGTAACCCTTTGTTAATTGTACATGATCATGACCTGTCCCTTTGAACCTGTTGCGCATCTTGACTGAACTGCAATCACACTTATCATATCCACTCTTGTCCACTTTGGCTGGGCTGTACAAGTCCCCTCCTTTTGTATTATAGTTAAAAACTGTTCACACACAGAATAATTTAGAATCTGAACATTTTTTTATCAGTTCTTATAAACTAAAAACTGTGAAACAGATTAATTTGAATTTAATTTCCTTTGCTAAAACGGTTTTGAGAGTGAATCAAGTCGTCAGCCTCCTCAATACCCTGAATATCGCCAGGAGAACTAGTGTAACTAGAGTGTAAGAAAAAGAGAAATGGCAAGAGTACTGGATCCAAGGGACTCTCCTTTGTGACCTTCATCTCTCTCATCATATGATTCAAATGAACTCAAAATATATGAATAAGATGTAAAGAAATTAAGGCTTACCAAGAACGTCTCCAGCATAGAATTGTTTTCCTTTTGGCCAATTGGTCAAGTTAGGATACAAATCCCATCCTTGTACATCTCCAACAACATGAGTTTTCCCCTGAACGATTTCAAATCCGGCAACAAGTAAACATATTAACAGAGAACTGATTACTATGACTGAGTTACTAGTTCTTGGAGCTCCGTTCATTCTGACAGAAAACGATAATATCAAGAGGAACTTTTGTAAATGCTGTGGTGTCTTGAATAAAGCTTGGTCGGTTTTTATACTCTTATTTATTTTTAAGGTAAAATCCAAGCGGAAATTGAAAGAATTACTTCTGGAATATTGGTTCAACTGTTTAACATGTGCATACCACCTATACCGACATTGAAACTTTATGTGTGGAGTTATTATTATTTCCAAAAACAATTATCAAAAAGAAAATTTTATTTTCATTAAAAGCAAATTCAGGTCTATGAATTTGGTACGATAATTTCTATAAAGTTTAGCCACTGAAATGGACTTCCTTTGATCATTTTTTTGACTTCTTTGCAAGGTTAACTATTTCCTTTACTGAAAATAACAAGTTAATGGTTGGTGGTGTCCAGATATATATGGTTGGCGAATGGCGATAGATGTGTGTTTTGGGGTAAAAACTGATTCTGCTGGTTTTGGTAAATTTGGGTGTGCCGCCGAGAAACGAATCTAAATCCTAAACAAATGCACTGCACGGGAGTACTTTAGATTCGAGAGATCAATCTGTACAATCCTGGCCTAAACCAAGAAATGACCGTTCCAGTCTTGCTTCGGTCACAAAATGAAGGAGAAGGGTTGATCTAAGGGAGAGAAGCGAAGAAGGTGTTGAGATCAGAATGGTTAACTCTGAAGGTGTGGTTGTTTTATGACTTGTATCAGAATATGGAACTGGCTTGCAGAATGTAAACTATCAGTTCTTGGTATTTTTCTGGATACTTGTGTTGATAACCAAAACTGTTGGTTGAAATAGGTTGAAAACCTATTTATATCGTCATAGTTGCACGCACCCTGATCTCATAGGAAATGGGAGTAGTTGAGTGATGGAAAAGCGGGATCGTGTGAAAATGTTGAAAACCACGTCTTTCAATGAGGGAAGACAGGTCGGTACACACCCATTACTTCTCTGCTGCCACTAACTGTCCGCTTTTCCTGACACTTTCTCATAATGGGCGTGTTGCACGCCGCACGCTATAAACCGCCAGACCAATACCCTGATGAACATCCCCCAGTTTGTGACATGTTTGATGTCTCGAGTATTTTATAGAAAATATGTAGCAAGTTGCTGAGCGGGTCTTGCCTAATTATTCTGACCAATCACGCGCAAGCTAGGCGGCGGGTAGTCATGTGTGACGAGCCAAGTTATGAGACTTGTCGCAAAGAATAGCACGTAACGCCATTAGGTTAAATAACTAAGTTATTTGTGAAGCCGATACTCATAAAATATCGCATGTATTCTATGCATGTAAAGCATCGCTTTTAAGCAAGCAGCTCAAAATGATCGATGCATGTAAAGCATCGTTGTATTGAGCCTGTCTTGGTTGGTCGCGAAACCTAGTGTCTTAAAAGGAGCATGACCGACCACTTCCAGGAAGCTGCTGGGAGCTATTTATATATGCCAAAGGTAGGCAGGTCGGTCCCTATAGGATGGTTGGTAGCCATTTTGACATCCTGTTGGTCGGCCAAGGTAAAATCTAGGCCGGCCAAATTGGATGGCTGAGATGATTTGCGGAAGTTATTGGTTGCCGCTAATTTATTTAAGATTCCTATAAGAAGCGCGGCCAGCCATCTTTGGGCGATCGTTTAGGAGCCAAATGGGCAGGACGCGGCGTGACCGATTGTTCATTATGGAAGAGGGGTGGCCGGTGATCATGGTCACATCTTGTTGACTGCCTAAAATAGGAGTTAGGCCGGCCGATTCGATTGGCAAAGTTGGGCGGCCGAGATGATTTGCGGCAGTTAATGGCCGCCATTGATTTAATTTAGGTTTTAAAAGCCGTGTGGCCAACCCATTTTGGGCCAACGGTTTTTGGTGTTGGCGGCATGCTATAGACTATTCGACCGGCTAGTGTTATATTCGGGCCGCTGGTGAGTGTATCCGCACCTTGCCCGTTGATTAAGATTGAATCTAGGCCGGTCAATTCGGCTGGCGAAGTTGGACTGCCGAGATTGTTTTGCTACAGTGATGTGCTGCCGTTAACATAAATTAGGGTTTTGTAACCCGTGCAGCCAACTCACTTTGGGTAATCGTTTAGTGGCTCCGCTTGCAAGTTGGAAGGATTTCGATTGGCCAGGATATTAGTGGGCCCGCCGGTGTGCATGGTGGTGCTTGTCCGATCGCGCCAGGAAGCGGCCAAGCTTGATAAATCAGTCGGCCAAAATGTGCGGCTGTGATCGTTTTTGAGACTGGCATGGGCAGCCTATATTCGGTTCCTTCAGGAATTAGGCGTGTCGACCAACCAATTTCCAACTTTAATTAAAAGTGTGTCTGGCGCTTTTGAAGCAATATGATTGGTCGATGGGAAAGGGGGCCGGCAAGCAGCAACATGAAGTGTGGCCAGCCGGCTACAGGTGGCGTCTGCTGAAGCAAATCGGTCGGCTAAGTGGCGCGGCCACGCCTCCTTTTGCCGCTGCTCCTACTTGCCGCAGTTCCTATTTATTTCTTGTTTTCTGATTTTTGGTAGGATCTTGCTCCTACTAGCTCCATGATGGATCAATTTCTTAGTTTGCCTAGGTTTTAGTTTCGACCAATAGGGTTCGAAATATCGCGCAGGGCGCAAAAAACATAATTTTGTAAATTAATAAAATTAGGTTAGAAAGATTGAATTTTGTGAGCTGACACAAAATCAATCAATTTCTGGTGAATTAATACAAAATCACTAATTATGTTTCAGAGGGCAGCATAACTTTGCGTGCCTCTAATTGAGTATTTCCATGCATATCTTAATCTGACACTTCGGGAAATTCATGCTACTCAGTTGCGAGCGAGCATTAATTGTCATGTCATGTCAACATCAAGAGTTCGGCTGGGGAACATAGCATAGAATGAATACTCGGCAGGCTCCGGCATTAGTGAGTAATGCAACTAGGAGCTTAAATACTCATTAAGCTCTATACTAGTGAACAATTCATCTAGGAGCTTGAGTTTTAGTATAATATGAAGAGAGACATAGGCACTCATCATATTCTGATATATTCTTCAAATTCCTTACGGAATATAGATGTTTCGGGGTAAAAACTGATTCTGCTGATTTTGGTAAATTTGGGTGTGTTGATGAGAAACGAATTCAAACCCTAAACAAATGCACTGCACGGGAGTACTTTAGATTTGAGAGATTAATCTGTACAATCCTGGCCTAAACCAAGAAATGGTCGTTCCAGTCTTGCTTCGGTCACAAAGTGAAGGAGACGGGTTGATCTTAGGGAGGGAAGCGAAGAAGGTGTTGAGATCAAAAATATTGAATTTTGAAGGTGTGGTTGTTTTATCACTTATATCAGAAAATGGAACAGGCTTGCAGAATGTAAGCTATCAGTTCTTGGTGTTTTCTGGATACTTGTGTTGATAACAAAAACTGTGTTGATTGTTGAAATAGGTTGAAAACCTATTTATATCAGTCATAGTTGCACGCACCCTGATCTCATAGGAACTGAGAATAGTTGAGTGATGGAGGAGTGGGATCGTGCAAGATGGTGAAAACCACGTCTCCACTATGAGGGGAAGACTGGGTGGTTTCGTCCCACTACTTATCTATCATCACTAACTGCCTGCCTTTCCTGACACTTTCTTGTAATAGGCGTGTTTCACGCCGCACGCTGTAGACCGCCAGACCAATACCCTGAGGAACATCCCCCGGTTTGTGACATGTTTGATGTCTCGAGTATTTTCGTGGAAAATATGCAGCAGGCTGCTGAATGGGTATTGTTTGCAAGACCAAGTTATTATGACCAATCACGCGCAAGCTAGGTGGCGGGTGGTAATGTGTGAGTAGTTGCCAAGAGCTATCTATGTACATTAAAGATGTGGTGACCGGTCCTTATAGGAGAATGGTGGCTAGTAGCCATTTTGACATCCTATTGGTTGGCCCAAATTAAATCTAAACCGGTTAAGTTGGCTAGCCAAGTTCGATGGCTGAGATGATTTGCAGAAGTTTGTGCTAATTCATGAAATTTCGTAATCAGAAAATTCAGATGTGAGACCCTCACTAAAACTGCTATAGAATTCTCATACGAACTCGGATTTTGACGATCCGCCCCTCAATTATTTTCAAAAAAGAATTTTTTATCTTCCCACGAGGGAATATTTAGGTTTTGAGCTCGTTTAGGAGTTTAAAACAGCCCGACAGTAAAAACTCAGGAGGAATTCTGTCAGTTTTCAGCCATGACCTAGCTCGTCTTTTAAGCTGTATCTTTTAGCTCGTTAATCCGATTGATGAGATTTTTTAGTATGTTATGCTAGACATCTATACGAAACTTTTGGAATGTAGCTCATACTAATTTTTTTTACCAAATGCTCCCAGTTGTTCGTCCAATCTTTGGGTGATCGTTTAGAAGCCATATGGGTAGACCGCGGCGTGGCCGATTGTTCCTTATGGAAGAGGGGTGGCCATTGATCATGGGCACAGATCTTTATGGAAAAGGGGATGGCCGTTGATCATGGCCACAGCTCGTTGTGGGAAAGGGGTGGTTGTTGATCATGGCCGCAGCTCGTTGGAATAGCATGGCTTGCCAATTAGCATGTCGGTGCGATTTGGCAAGTTGATTAGATAATTTGCATGGCGTCCATGTTGACACGATGGCTACTAGGTGTTAGCGAAGTTTTGCTTTATTTAATGCGTGTGGCGGGTTTAAAGCGACCTAATTGGTCGATAGGAAAGGGGCCGGCAAGCAGCATGGGCCCGACCACACTCCAAGTGCGTGCAGCACATTTAGAGCGACCTGATTGGTCGTTGGGAAAGAGGGCCGGCAAGAGTAGCATGGGGGCATGGCCATCTGCAGGTGGCGCCCGCTAGGGTGAACTGGCCGGCTATGTGGCGTGGCCACGCATCCTCTTATTGCTGCTCCTATTTTCCGCGGCTCCTCTTTTATTTCTTGTTTTCTGATTTTTGGTAGGACTTTGCTCCTACTAGTCCATGGCGGATCAATTTCCTAGATTTCCTAGGTTTAGTTTCGACCAGCAGGGTCCGAGATGTTGCGCAGGCACAAAAAACCTAATTTTTGCAAATTAATTAGGTTAATATTTGAATATGGTGAATTATCACAAAATTGATTAAATTCGGTGAGTTCTGTATGTTGACACAGAGTTCTTTAAATTTTATTGTCAGAGAGCAGCATGCTTTCTGATTGAGTACTTTCATGCAGACCTTAATCTTGATACTTCGGGAAATTGATGCTATTCAGCTTCGAGTGAACACTAATTGTCATGTCATATCAATATTAAGGGTTCAGCCGGGGAACATAGCACATGAAAGTATTCAATGAGCCTTGCATTAATGAATAATACAGGCGGGATGTTGAAATTTACAGAATATTTGAGATTGTTGCTACATGCACCATTCTGGATAAAGTTCATGTAAATATATTGAATTGCTCAATATATGCGTAAGTAAAAAGGCTGGGCACTCATTACTTCAAATGGCTCCATCTCTTTGCAGAATGACGGTACATTAAATACAGGGTTTTACAATCTTTAGCCCTGAACTAAAAACCACCATCAATAATAGACATATCAAGGTCTACTACTTCTGATGCCGGGTCAGGTAGACAGATTTTTACAGTTTTCGCCCTATACTAAAAACCACCATTAACAATGTGGATACCCGATTTAGAGCTAGGTACTGATGTTTAGCATTGGCACATATTATTCTCTTACCATTGGGCTAGATCAGTGTTTTCAATCTTGGCTATCTCAGCCTAGATTTTGCCGATAATTCCGGTCTCGGCACCACAGCGAGACGAAACATCAAAATCGCCGATATGAGATTCGAACGGTAATTTCACTTGAATCGGCCGATATCAAACCGAAGCGAGACAGCCGAGAGAGTATTTTTTTATCATTTTTTTTTTACATATAATAATTAAATAATTCATTCGAACCTTCAACTTTAACATATCTCAGATTCATTTATAGATAAACTCCATCAAAAAATAAACCTTGAAACAAATACACGAAATTTGCTAATAAAATCAAATATTTTAATTGAATGGGTATGAAATCAATCAATTATATAGTCCCACCTTCATTGATTTGGCCCCAACAGTACTAAACTAAACTTCTTTTGGCTTCAAGATCTCATCTTGGTTGTGTTGCAAGTTATCGATCTTCCTTTTGCTCCTCGGTTTTCAGCAACAGAAAAAAGAGAAGTAAAAAAGAAGACAAAATAAAACAGAAAGATAGAGTGGAGATGATAAAGAGATGTACTCCCTTTTTCTATTCTTTCTTGCTTTCTTTGTACACATCTTACCATGGTAGTATCATACCTTATCTTTCTGAAATTTATTTACAGCTGTTTTTCATGTATTGAGTTTTTGAAATACGTGAAACATTGGCAGTAGTTAGGACTTTGGACATAGACCATGGTGTCCATCTAACCCTAGTTATGTTGCCTTCCATGCACCGAGTCAACAAAATGCATAAATGATTAAACATTTCAGCTTGCTATACCCTTTATGTATGATAAAAAGTACTAACCGAACTGAGATATTATGTTTGAACTTCATACGGCGGCTTTTATGTTTTGAATTAACTTGTTTTGTTTTTCTAAAATTGATGGTATTTTTATCTAAAGTCGAACAAATGTGTGAAACAAATGTTTGTTATAAAAAATTATAGATATTGTTAGAGCACTGCTCGGTCGAACACGCAAGCGTTTCTATCTCAAGCTTGTTTGTCAAAGTTAGTGATCAAAACTATAAGTCTTGATTTCTAGTCTACTTATAGTGATGTCTCGGACTAGGATAGATTGTGTAGTTGAGCATTAGACTTCACGGCGTTCATCAAATGAAGAAGAAGAACTACTAAGGGAAGCTTGTGGAACTTCATCAACAAAAGGTATGTGGAGACTAAAACTCATCTATCACTTGGAAAGTCTTGTGGAACTTCATCAACAAAAGGTATGTGGAGACTAATAAAACTCATCTATCACTTGGAAAGTCTATTTCTATTCTATCTCCTATATTGAGACATAAGTCGTATTACTATATGGTTTTAGATTATACACATTTGAGATTTCGAGCTGAGTTTAACTCGCTTACATATTTCTCGAAATATGTGTTAGTAAGCTTTCGCTTCAACCAAGTTCATCTTATATTCTTGACGAAAGTCAAAAGATGATCATGTGAAAATTACCGAGTAACATCTTACATGGTTTGTGTGATACAACCATTTAGTGTAAACTTGGAATGTTTCATTATGATTATTTCAATAACTTGAAAATTGCTTTGATGCTAATAGTGTGTGAAAACGGTTATTGTCGAAAAGACGAGGGTACCCAAATATACCACAATCTTAAACTTTTCCACCTATAAGTCCTCTTACCGAAAGTGATTGTCTATGGACTGAGTCGAGACAATACAACGAATCGGTATTCACACTTTGTGTGATCGTCTATGGATACAAGATCGAGACAATACAACAATCAAAGTGTGATTACTTGATAATATGTTCGGACTTAACCAAACACTATAGGATCACTATCAAGTAATACAGAGTTAACGTTTGTGTAATTTACTTTAAATTATAATAACAACAATTATAATTGCGGAAAACAAAAGTAAATGACACAGCAAGATTTTGTTAACGAGGAAACCGCAAATGCAGAAAAATCCTGGGACCTAGTCCAGAATTGAATACTCTCAGAATTAAGCCGTTATACAAAATCAAACCAACTTCGTATAGTTAAGACCAAGCAACTAAACCTATAGTTCACCTAGTTTCTTCAGTATCCCTGCGCTTCCGACATTCGATAAGTGCACGCACTGGAACTATTCCTTTGGATCTAATTCCAAACAGTAAAGGAACAACAAATCTGTTCGGTAACAACTCTATTCAATCTCAGTGATATGAGTTTGACAAAGGCTCTTCTGTTTAATCCAATAAACTCCTTTGTCGGGTTTATATTTATCTATCCAACAACTACCAAAGTAGCAGAGTTTAGATTTTTTAATCAAATATAGAATCTACCAAGATGCTATATAGTGATGCCGATATATGCAACTAATAAATCAAATCTATCAAGGATAAACCGATTATAGTTGGATCCCATCCGATCAAGTTTTGTGCACACCAAAGATTATGAAACCAATAAGAAATCTTTTTTGTCTTCAAATATTCTTTAATCTTCAATAAACACCTACACAACATAACTTGAATCTCTTGTGATCAATCACACACAGAACGGAGTTTGTTAACGATGGATTATCACAAGACGTCTTTAGATGTACAAACAGTTCTAAAGATCCCGTCGACACTTCGATCTAGTTTGAGTGAATCTTATATCAGAAGAGAAGATTCTCAAGAATAAACAAACTAGGTGCAATCAAAGTTCAACAACCATTAGTAAATCAAATTAAATCGAAAACTAATAATACTGCAATTATCTATTTTCCCACCAACGGTACTCGTAGAGCTTCTTGATCCCACAAAAGTCTTTTAACGAGCGGTCGTAAGAGATTTCGCCTAATTAGGGTACTTTCCTCTCCGAATAGACGGCTCCACCAGTAAAAACACAACAAGGTAGTTTTGCTGGCTCTTAGGATAGTTTGCTCGAAATGAAAACTTGGGTATTTATAGACCAAGGAAGTTTGGACACCAAGGAATTTCCAAAACGGATATATTCTTAAGATATTCAATAAATGCCCAAAATCAATTTTCATAATTCCTGGAAATGCTTTGTCCAATATTACCAAAATCTCACTAGAAAATCTCCAATTAGTAAATGCACATTACCAATTTTTATTTTCCAGAGATATGCATTTTAATTGCTGGTAATTAAAAGCATATAAAATTAACAACCTTAATAAAAATATTCTCAACTTATTTCAGTCCGGGATCTCCTTGAGTTATTAAGGAATATCTTTGAACAATAAAAGATAAGAGTTACTGAACATGTTCAAAGTATGTGGACATCTTATTTCTTTGTAAATCCTTTTTCATATTTACAATCTTGGAACCGATTATACCACACTTCCAAACAAGTTTAGAATTGGTTTATCTGACTTCCAAGAACTATGTGATTGATGAAATATCAATACACTAATCATGGGTTTACGATCTACCAAACACAAGGATCGGTTCTACCTTAATATGGGACCGGTTACATCAGTTACCAGGATCGGTTACGTTAATTACCAGGACCGTTTACCATATTCTCATGGTATTACTTGTGATCGGTTACACTAGTCACTACGATCGGTTACACCAATTACCAGGACCGGTTACGCCAATTACAAGGATCGATTACAACTCTTTTGTGATCGGTCATACCAATTACCAGGATCGGTTACACCAATTACAAATATCGATCATACCATCTAAGGTGATTACTTAGGATCGGTTACACTAATAAAAGTCATACCAATACATAAGTCAGGCATTATGACTAGTTTTACCAAGATACATAACAAGTTATGATCGGTTCTACTAACTCACACATATTGGTATTCCAAAGATATGCAATGAATAACAATACCAATAAGCCTAGCGATTTCCCTTTAGATTCATAACACAAGTTCATGAATGTACTTCCATTAAATGAATGTAAACATTGTTTCCTAGGATGAAATCTTCACCTTTACCCATACACATAATCACAATAGCATTCATACGATTATGTCGATGTCTTATATACGAAGTTCAAAAGATAAGCGTTATACTTCGTATTTTAATTCTTAACACTATGTCTACTAGAGTATAATCATTCACAGCTTCGCAGTTATGTTTTCAACATAGCACGACTTGAAAGATACGTTAGGAATGAAACAGTTCAAGTCACAATAATACTAACCTCAAGAGGAAGGATGATGTCGTCGATGTAGCTTGTTACTTCTTCACATTCTTAAAGTCTTCGAGTAATACTTGTATGTCTCATAATCCTAATTTTTCTAGCCTAACCTATACGATGTTGTCTCTAGTATATAATATAGCGACTCTTTAATTGAGTTTTGATTCACTAAAATGTGACAACCAAACTTGACATACCAACTCTTGGTGGGTTCAACCGAGCTATGCTCTAACAATCTCCCCCTTTGTCAATTTTAGTGACAAAACTCTTAATACATATGGATAAACAAATTACAAAAAATTCATTATACATACGCTTGATTCCAAGTTTCAACATCACAATAACCTGCATATATTCAATCCATAAATGTCGATGTTGACATTTAAATAAAAAAGCTAATACTCCCCCTAAAGGTAAGATAGGTAGATTTTCAATCCGCACATCTTTGTTATTTCCCATTTGTAGTTCAAATAACTACAATCATCATATGATATGTTTCCCCCCCTTAGTCAATGCTTTACTCTTTCGCTAGATGTAACGTTTAAGCACAATTGTCCTTTCCTTGGTGATTACAAATCACTTGTTTACTCCATATATTTCTCCCCCTTTTTGTCACAAAATGACAAAGGTCCGAGCAAATACCAAAACAAAAAGGATCTTACAAATCTAAAAGAATTGTACAACCTATAAGAGTTGAGCACGAAGGTTTCACATGCCATTTTAGATAACCAATATCAAAACCGAAACCAAAAGTAAATTGGTTTTAATATATTATGAAGGAAACAATTGCCCTAAGCAAATTTCCCTAATAGTTTAACAAATTGACTAAGAAACTTAGTTTCCTTGCTAAACCGATTGCACAAATACAATCGCTTATTTCGATAAGACCAAAATAAAGTTCATAATTAACTTTATTTTTCTCATCAGGCTCTCATTATTCAGATAATAACTTAGACCTTTATACTTTAGACAAGACAAATACTAGGTTAGTTAACTAATATTTCTTGACAAGACATTCGATTAGACTTGAATAACCGAATCCTTTACTTTGATAAGTCTAACTAAGATCAGAATTAACTTAGTTTCTCTTATCTGGAATTGAATTGGACTAAACAAATGATCCCGTATTTTGTTAAGCCATAAACAATACATACAAACCAAATAAATTGACTTGCACAATTATTTCTCTTAACCGGAAGCAATTGAAACAAACATAGACATTAAAGCACCGCAATTGCACCGAACTTCGTTAAGTCTAAAACAATTGATACCAAACAATAAAGACATATATCAAACCAGTTTTTCTTAACCGGAAACAATTGAATCACACACACACATACATCCATACACACATAATGGAATCAACATCAATTGTACCGAATTTTGTTAAGCAAAAGCAAAATATATATGCAATAAATTCAAGCTTTTCTTAAACAGGAAATTGATTAACTAACAAATCCGTTACCTCAGATTCCGCATCCTCTTCTCCCCATAAAGATATGTTATTAAGCGTAAGTTCAAGTTAGAACTCTCTCCCATTATTTTGTCATCCTCTCGCAAGAACAAAAGAACAACAACAAAAGCAGCCTTTACCAGAGAAAGGTTGAATCGGTTTTAACTAATGCATAGCAAAAATTGAAAACCCCGAAACACATATGCTTTTATGCTAAACTAAAATAGATTCAACATATTGTGACTTTTTCACATATGAGTTTCAATCGGAACACCTTATGATTCTTTGATAAAGCCTACCAACATGGGCTAGAACTTAATCCCGCTAAATCAAAAAGCCACACAAACCATAAGGGTTCACACATTATATGAGATCGAATATTAAGGTTAAGAAACCGAAATCAAACATCCCATACACATAGCAATAATATAAAGCAATCAAGAACAGGCTATGTAATCGAAAAAACTATCACAAGAAAAATTATAAAATAATAATTTTATTCATAAATAATAGATAGTTTCATTCAGCAATAGACCTTACACAATAATTGAAAGAAATCAAAAACTGATGTCTATTTTGATTATTCAGAACCCTTCATAACCTTCGGATCTATTTCGCTTGATAGGAATAATTCTCCAAATACCCTGAAGAGATCCTTGATTGAAGAATAGTTCTTCAACCTTGTGGAAGTTGGGTTCCTCTTCGTTTACTCTTTTGGAGAGTAAATCTAGTTGTTTGAGAACTTGAGCTTTAACAAGTAGGGATTTTTCAAGACTACGTTTCAACATTAGTACTTCCAACTTGGTTTCTGCACAAGTTCGAGCAATCTTGTGAAACTCCTTTTCATAATCGATCATAGAGGGTGAATGATTCATATTCATGTAGGAAGTGGTTCCGTTTCCCTTGAAATTAAGAAGTCCGAAAGAATCACAGGCCATCTTTTCAGCATACCTTTCTGAAACCCTTGTAGAAAGCTTTGTATGGTAATCTGTATTGTACATGATTCTTTGTTCCATGGGAATGGTTGAAAAACTCAAACAATACCGAAACTTTGTACACCAATAGTTTCCAAAAACTTGTTCATCGATTATGGAAATCAAATATTCTCCCTTAATATAAAATAACCGAAAATTTAATATTAAGGATTTTTGGAAAGTGCATTCCTGTGAATATCTTCACAAATCTCGCAAGTTTTTAACTATTGTTCAATATACACTGAACTCATCAAACAACCATTTGAGCACTTCACGAGTCAGTGTATCTTCCCAAGATACTAGGTATCTGGTTGAGACAGATTATTTTTTTCAGGAGTGATAGAGAATTTCTCCTTATCTGTTTTGTTAAGGACCTTACTTTGTTTGGACGACAAACCAAATTTATCATAAAAATGACTATCATCAAGATATTTAGGTATTATCTGTTGTGTTGATGATCTGGAGAGTTTGCCAAAAAAAATTATGTTTAGTTCCATGGTCTTCTTTGGTATCCACTTCCAGGAGCTTTTAGTCTTCTGATCCTCTTTTCTTATATGATGAACTTCTCTAGAAGAGTTCTTTTGAGAATTCTTTGATCTAAGAAGATCAGGTTTATCTATGATTTCTTTAGAAAGAGATCTCATGTTATACCTTAGACTAGAGGTGATTTTTTTAGAGTTTGAATAGGATAGTCCTTGATAATCCTTAATAACATGACCTTTGTTTCCACAATGAAAACATCGTTTGTAATGATGCTTATGATGTTGTGACAACCTCTGATGTGAGTGGTTCATCTTGTGATCCCCTTAGAATACAAATCCCTTTTTATAAGATGAAGCCCCTTTTTGAGCGCTTTTAAAAACATCATTCTTCTTTCCTCTTGAAGGAAGGGTCAAACCGGATTTTTTGGATTTATCCGGGAAAGATGTACCCAACTGATTTTCAGACAATAATGAACACATATCATTTTTCAGCCTTTTGACATGTTCGGCGACCGTCTTTATCTCATAGTCATATGAGATTTTTAAGGAATTGTATTCATTTGTTGCTGTTTTTCTTAACAACTCAGTCTTCTTTTCTTGATCAATACTTTCCTTTAGTTTTGCTTTTAAGGATTGGATCTTTGAGGAAGAACTGATCTTGAGAGATTCTAAGTCAGTTTTAAGAGATGATAGATCAAGATTGAGTTGATCATTTTCAGCTTTCATTTGACATAGGTCTTTAAGAATTTTTCCTTCTCTTTTTAGTGCAAGTGTGAGTTCAGTTGCACATGAGAGGAACTCTTTGCTCAGTTCATTTAGCTGAGATGTTTTTATATTCACATGATCAATATCTTCTCTATCATGAAGTGATTCAGACTCAGAATCAGATTCATTGATTGTGAATACAGGGCTTAACTTATCTTTTTCTTGAGAACACAGGGACATATTTTCAGAAGAGCAAGTAGAACTTGTAGAAGACACCCCTTCTAAACATTTTCTGAAGTTAAACCCGCAACGAGTTTTATACAAATCTTGTGATACGTTAACAGAGTCTATTTTTGGCTTTGCCTTTCTTTTTTGCAGACTCATTTCTTATAGGTTGGATCGCACCAAACACAGATTGTTAGATCTTTTCGGGTTTGCCTGCTCTGATACCAATTGAAAAGATGAGGGTACCCAAATATACTTCAATCTAAAACTTTTCCACCTATAAGTCCTCTTACCGAAAGTGATTGTCTATGGACTGAGTCGAGACAATACAACGAATCGGTATTAACACTTTGTGTGATCGTCTATGGATACGAGATCGAGACAATACAATAATCAAAGTGTGATTACTTGATAATAGGTTCGGACTTAACAACACTCTATAGGATCACTATCAAGTAATACGGACTTAACGTTTATGTAATTTACTTTAAATTATAATAACAAAAATTATAATTACGGAAAACTAAAGTAAATGACACAGAAGGATTTTGTTAACGAGGAAACCGCAAATGCAGAAAACCTCGGGACCTAGTCCAGAATTGAATACTCTCATAATCAAGCCGCTATACAAAATCACACCAACTTCGTACAGTTGAGACCAAGCAACTAAACATATAGTTCACCTAGTTTCTTCAGTATCCCTGCGCTTCCGACAATCGATAAGTGCACGCACTGGAACAATTCCTTTGGATCTAATTTAAAACAGTAAAGGAACAACAAATCTGTTCGGTAACAACTCTATTCAATCTCTATGATATTAGTTAGACAAAGGCTCTTCTGTTTAATCCAATAAACTCCTTTGTCGGGTTTAGATCTATCTATCCAATAACTACCAAAGTAGCAGAGTTCAGATTTTTCAATCAAATATAGAAACTACAAAGATGCTATATAGTGATGCCGATCTACGGAACTAATCAATCGAATTTATCAAGGATAAACCGATTATAGTTGGATCCCAGCCGATCGAGTAAGAAACTTAATTCCCTTGTTAAACCGATTGCGTATGTGCAATCGCTTATTTTGATAAGACCAAAATTAAGATCAGAATTAACTTTATTTCTCTCATCAGGCCCTAATTATTAAGACAATAACTTAAACCTTTCACTTTAGACAAGACAAGTACTAGGTTAGTTAACTAGTATTTCTTGTCAAGGCATTCGATTAGACTTGAATAACCGAATCCTTCAATTTGATAAGTCTAACTAAGATCAGAATTAACTTAGTTTCTCTTATCTGGAATCGAATTGGACTAAACAAATGATCCCGTATTTTGTTAAGCCATAAACAATACAAACAAACAAAATAAATTGACTTGCGCAATTATTTCTCTTAACCGGAAGCAATTGAAACAAACATAGACATTAAAGTATCGCAATTGCACCGAAATTTCGTTAAGTCTAAAACAATTGATACCAAACAATAAAGAAAGATATCAAACCAGTTTTTCTTAACCGGAAACAATTGAATCAAACACACACACATCCATACACACGTAATGGAATCAACATCAATTGTACTAAATTTTGTTAAGCAAAAGCAAAATATATGCAATAAACTCGAGCTTTTCTTAAACAGGAAAACGATTAACTAAAAAATTCGTTACTTCAAATTCCGCATCCTCTTCTCCTAGAAAGATATATCATTAAACGCACGTTCAAGTTAGAACTCTCCCCCATTGTGTTGTCATCCTCTCAAAAGAACAACAACAAAAGCAACCTTTACCAGAGAAAAGTTGAATCGGTTTTAACTAATGCGTGCCAATAGCAAAAGTTGAAAACCGTAATCATAAGCTACTAGTGTACCTTAAAAATGTCAATAGATTTCCTTAGCTTTCAAAGTGTTAGAGCATAGCTCGGTTGAACCCACCAAGCGTTGGTATGTCAAGTTTGGTTGTCATATTTTAGTGAATCAAAACTCAATTTAAGAGTCGTTTGATTATGTACTAGAGACAACTTCGTATATATTAGGCTAGAAAGATTAGGATAATGAGACATACAAGTATTACTCGAAGACTTGAAGAATGTGAAGAGGTAACAAGCTACATCGACGACATCATCCTTCCTCTTGAGGTTAATAATATTTTGACTTGAACTGTTTCATTCCCAACGTATCTTTCAAGTCGTGCTGTATTAAAAACATAACTATGAAGTTGTGAATGATTATACTCTAGTAGACATAGTATTAAGGAATTATAATACGAAGTATAACGCTTATCTTTTAAACTTCGTATATAAGACATCGACATAATCGTATGAATGCTATTGTGATTATGTGTATGGGTATGGGTGAAGATTTCGTCATAGGAAACAATGTTTACATTCGTTTAAAGGAAGTACATTCATGAACTTGTTTTATAAATCGAAAGGGAAATCGCTAGGCTTATTGGTATTGTTATTCATTGCATATCTTTGGATTACCAATATGTGTGAGTTAGTAGAACCGATCATAACTTGTTATGTATCTTGGAAAAACTAGTCACAATGCCTGACTTATGTATTGGTATGACTTTTATTAGTACAACCGATCCTAAGTAATCACCTAAGATGGTATGATCGATATTTGTAATTGGTGTGACCGATACTAGTAATTGGTGTAACCGATCCTAGTAATTGGTGTGACCGATAACAAAAGAGTGTGTAACCGATCCTTGTAATTGGTGTAACCGGTCCTGGTAATTGGTGTAACTGATCCTGGTAACTGGTGTGACCGATCGCAAGTAATACCATGAGAATATGGTAACCGGTCCTGGTAATTGATGTAACCGATCCTGGTAACTGATGTAACCGGTCCCAGTGACCATATTAAGGTATAACCGATCTCTGTGTTTGGTAGAACCGTAAACCCATGATTAGTGTACTGATATTTGATCAATCACATAGTTCTTGGAAATCAGATGAACCATTTCTAAACTTGTTTGGAAGTGTGGTATAACCGGTTCCAAGATTGTAAATATGAAAAAGGATTTACAAAGAAATAAGATGTCGACATACTTTGAACATGTTCAGTAACTCTTATCTTTTATTGTTCCAAGATATTCCTTAATAACTAAAGGAGATCCCGGACCGAAATAAGTTGAGAATCTTTTAATTAAGGTTGTTAATTTTATATGCTTTTAATTACCAGCAATTAAAATGCATATCTCTGGAAAATAAAAATTAGTAATGTGCATTTACTAATTGGAGATTTTCTAGTAGGATTTCGGTTATTTTTGGACAGGGCATTTCTAGGAATTATGAAAACCGATTTGGGAATATATTGCATATCTTAAGAATATTTCGGTTTTGGAAATTCCTTGGTATCCAAACTTCCTTGGTCTATAAATACCCAAGTTTGCATTTCGAGCAAACTATCCTAAGAACCAGCAAAACTACCTTGTTGTGTTGTTACTGGTGGAGCCGTCTATTCGGAGAGGAAAGTACCCTAATTAGGCGAAATCTCTTACGACCGCTCGTTAAAAGACTTTTGTGGGATAAAGAAGCTCTATAAGTACTGTTGGTGGGAAACTAGATAATTGCAGTATTATTAGTTTTCGATTTGATTTGATTGACTAATAGTTGTTGAACTTTGATTGCACCTAATTTGTTTATTCTTGATAATCTTCTATTCTGATATAAGATTCACTCAAACTAGATCGAAGTGTCGACGGGATCTTTAGAACTGTTTGTAGATCTAAAGACGTCTTGTGATAATCCATTGTTAACAGACTCCGTTCTGTGCGTGATTGATCACAAGAGATTCAAGTTGTGGTGTGTAGGTGTTTATTGAAGATTTAAGAAGATTTGAAAACGATAAGATTTCTTATTTGGGTTCATAATCTTTGGTGTGCACAAAACTTGATCGGCTGGAATCCAACTATAATCGGTTTATCTTTGATAGATTTGATTGATTAGTTGCGTAGATCGGCATCAGTATTTAGTATCTTGGTAGATCCTGTTATTGATTGCATAGTCTAAACACAATTACTTTGGTAGTTGTTGGATAGATTGATCTAAACCCGACAAAGGAGTTTATTTGATTAAACAGAAGAGCCTTTGTCAAACTCATATCACTGAGATTGAATAGAGTTGTTACCGAACAGATTTGTTGTTCCTTTACTCTTTGGAATTCGAACCAAAGGAATTGTTCCAGTGCGTGCACTTATCGAATGTCGGAAGCGCAGGGATACTGAAGAAACTAGGTGAACTATAGGTTTAGTTGCTTGGTCTCAACTGTACGAAGTTGGTGTGATTTTGTATAGCGGCTTGATTATGAGAGTATTCAATTCTGGACTAGGTCCGGGGTTTTCTGCATTTGCGGTTTCCTCATTAACAAAATCTTGCTTTGTCATTACTTTAGTTTTCCGCAATTATAATTGTTGTTATTATAATTTAAAGTAAATTACACAAACGTTAACTCCGTATTACTTTATAGTGATCTTATAGAGTTTGGTTAAGTCCAAACCTATTATCAAGTAATCACACTTTGATTGTTGTATTTTCTCGATCTCGTATCCATAGACGATCACACAAAGTGTGAATACTGATTCGTTGTATTGTCTCGACTCAGTCCATAAACAATCACTTTCGGTAAGAGGACTTATAAGTGGAAAACTTTTAGATTGAGGTATATTTGGGTACCCTCGTCTTTTCACAAAGGTTGTCTTATCTAATGGCTTAGTGAGAATATCAGCTAGTTGACGTTCAGAGGGAACATATTCTAGTTTGATAATTTCATTCTCATATAATTCCCTGATAAAATGATATCTAATATCTATATGTTTAGTACGAGAATGTTATACGGGATTTTATGTTTGACGAATGGCACTTGAGTTATCACAAAGAATACTCATAGTTTGAATGTTTATGCCATAGTCAATGAGCATTTGTTTCATCCACAAAAGTTAGGTACAGCATGTACCGGCAGCAATATATTATGCTTTACAGGTCGATAAAGACTGTGAGTTTTGTTTCTTACTATGCCAGGCCACAAGGTTTTGACCAACATAGAAATAGCCACCATAAGTGCTTTTTCGATCTTCTACACATCCTGCCAATCAGCATCTGAATAGGCAACAAGACTGTTGTTTGTATCCATAGAATATGATAAACCATATTCCAGTGTACCATTAACGTATCTTATGATTCGTTTTACAACTTTTAGATTTGATTCTTTAGGATTTGCTTGAAACTTGGCACAACATCCTACACTGAAAGCAATTTCTGGCCTTGTTGCAGTCAAGTATAACAAGCTTCCTATCATAGATCGGTATAATTTTTGATTAACCAATTTTTCTCCTGGACTGGACTGAAGTTTTCCAGTAGTTGGCATTGGGGTTGCCATAGTTGTTGCACCTCTTAGATCAAATTTTTCAATCAAATTCCTTCATATTTTTCTTGGTAAAGAAAAATATTGTCCTTTTGTTGCTGTATTTGTAAACCAAGAAAATATGATAATTGCCCAACATTACTCATTTCGAATTCTCCACTCATAAGGTTTATGAATTCATCTGTTAGAGTTTTTGAGGTGGATCCATAGATGATATCATCTACATAAATTTGAGCTACAAGAACATTCTTTCCATTCCACTTGGTGAAAAGTGTCTTATCAGCACCACCTCTAGAAAATCCTTTTTGAAGTGAAAAGGAAGTAAACTTATCATACCAAGCTCTCGGAGCTTGTTTTAGGACATATAAAGCCTTTTTGAGTTTGAGGACATGATCTGGAAATAATGGATCTTCAAATCCTTTTGGTTGAGCAACAAAAACTTCTTCTTTTAAATTTCCATTGAAAAATGCAGATTTAATATCTATTTGAAAAAAATTATCTTAAGATTACAGGCATAAGCAAGTAAAAGTCTAATTGATTCTAAACGAGCAACAAGAGCAAAAGTTTCATCAAAGTCAATACCTTCAATTTTCGAATATCCTTGTGCAACGAGTCTGTCTTTGTTTTGGACAACTGTTCTAAATTCGTCTGATTTGTTCTTAAAAATCCACTTTTTTCCAACAACATTTATTCCTTCTGGTTTAGGAACTAGTTCCCATACTCCTTGCCTTTCAAATTGGTTAAGTTCCTCATGCATTGAGCTTACCCAAGCAGGATCACTGAGAGCTTCTTCAACAATTTTTGGTTCTATTGAGGAAAGAAAGCAAGTGTAGTGACAGACATTCTGGAGTTCCCTTCGAGTCATAACTCTAGCATTGGCATCTCCTATGATATCTTCAGTGGAATGTCTTTGATGCACCCACTTAGCAGGTTTGTGGACAATATTTTCAGTATTATTGGATTGTTCAACAATACTATCATTATCATCTTTATCATCAACGTCACTAACAAGTGGAACAATTGTTGGTTCTTCTTCAATCTCTTTTTCTTTACTAACAGTTTCTGAAGGAGGAAGTTCTGCAGCAATATGATTGTCTTGATGAAAGTCACTAATGTCATCAATAACAACATTAATAGATTCCATCATTACTTTGGTTCTGAGATTATATACTCTGAATGCACGACTATCAGAAGCATACCCAAGAAAAATTCCTTCATCACTTTTGGAATCAAATTTTCCTCTGTGTTCTCTGCCCTTAAGTATATGGCTTTTGCTTCCGAAAACCCTTAAATAACTCAGATTGGGTTTTCTTCCATACCATAATTCATAAGGAGTATTTAGAGTTTTTGACCTTAGCTAGATAAACTCTATTAATAAGATAGCAAGCTGTGAACACAGCTTCTCCCCAAAAAGCTAATGGTAAGCTTTTATTGTGAAGCATTACTCTTGCCATTTCTTAAATATTTCTATTCTTTCTTTCAGCCACACCATTTTCCTGAGGTGTAATGGGAGCAGAAAATTGATGAGAAATTCCAAGTTGATTGCAGTATTCATATACTATCGTATCCTTGAATTCTGTAGCACGATCGCTCCTTTTTTTTTTATAGTTTGCAACCTTGTTCATTTTGGATTCTATTTACAATAATCTTAAATTCCTCAAGCGTGTCATTTTTGTGTTTTAGGAAAGCAACCCATGTGAACCGTGTGTAATCATCTACCATTACTAAAGCATATTTCTTTCCTCCAACAGTTGCTTGTTGAATAGGACCAAAAAGATCTATATGAATGAGGTCGAGGGGAGCACGAGTGGCTATGTCTCGAGAAAGTTTATGTGGAATTTTTCCTTTCTTACCTTTTTGACAAGCACCACATACACCTTTTACTTTAGTATTTATTTTGGGAACGCCTCTAACAAGTTCACGATTAATGAGCTTTCCCAGCATTCGGTAGTTGATATGACCAAATCGTTCATGCCACAAATGGGTTGATTCTACCTTGGTCAAGTTACAGTATAAATTAGACCGTATATCAAGGAGATAACAGTTATTCATACTTCTTCGTCCACGAAAAATTATTTTTCCAGACTTATCTTCAATATCACATCCTCCCATATTGAAAATCACTTTATGACCCTTATCACAAATTTGACTGACTGAAAGAAGATTGGCTTTCATTCCTTTGACATAAACTACATTATGAATTTCAGGAATACCTGGAAGTTTGATAGTTCCCTTTTCGCTAATAAAACAACTGCTTCCATCCCCAAAAGTTACAGATCCTCCCTTGTAGTCTCCAGTCTTTTTGAACCAAGAAAGATCACCTATCATATGTCTACTACAACCACTATCTAGAAACCATTGGAATGGAGAAGTAGTTTTAGGTGCAAATGCTCCTAGGCATTGTTCAACAGTTTTTCCAGATAGTTTTGATTCTGGGTTAATATGTCTTGTTAAGTTCTTATATAATCTCTTAACACGTTTAATCAGATTTTTTTGCATAACAAATCTTCTGAGTTAAACCATACCATCCTTTTTGAAGAAGGTCTTTAGATAGCTTCTTCTTACTCGATTTCAAATGTCAAGATGTTGGTATTGAAGATTCGTTAGACTTCCTTACATGAAGATCTTATGTATTCTTGACCAGTCCTCTATCAATCATGATATTACTTATATCTTCAGTATGTGACCAGTTCTCTTCAATCTTTTCTTCTAACATCTTGACAAGTATCGAATAATGTTTTTCAGAATCTTCTGGAAGAGAGTTTAGTATCTTTGAAACGTTAACTGAATCATCCATTGAATTCAATTCTTATAGGTTGTGTTAGAGCACTGCTCGGTCGAACTCGCAAGCGTTGCTATCTCAAGCTTGTTGTCAAGTTTAGTTGCCAAAACTATAAGTCTCTATTTTAGTCTACTTATAGCTAAGTCTCGGACTAGGATAGAAAGTGTAGTTGAGCTCTAGACTCCACGGCGTTCATCATGCAAAGACGAAGAACTACTCCAGGAACTGGTGGATCTTCATCGACAAAAAGGTATGTGGATACTTGAACTTATCTATCACTCAAAAGTCTATCTACTCTATCTCCTATCTTGAGACAAAAGTCGTATTGCTAGATAGACTTCGATTATACACATTTGCTATTTCGAGCCGAGTTTATCTCGCTTATCGATTTCTCGAAATATGTGTTGGTAAGCTTTCGCTTTGGCCAAGTTCATCTTTACAAGTGACGGAAGTCATGTTTATTATTTCAATATCTTGAAAATCGTTTTGATGAAAAATAGTATGTGAATAACCTCTATTTAACATCCTCTAAGAATGTTTTAATGATTGAAATGAGAGTTTAGAATTTATAACCTTGAATGGATATAAACATTGTATGTGAACTCATACTTGTGTAAGTCCAAAATCCTTGAACCAAAGTATGCGTACTTTGCTGGTTTAGGATGTCCGAAAGCTAAGTCTGCGTACCCGTACACGTATTGCCGGAAGTTCACATCCCGTGAATTTCTGCTGAAGTTTGTGAACTGAAAACAAGCTCAATCCGGGTACTTAAGTATGCGTACCGGTATGCATACTTGAGTGTGTTATTTTCTAAAAACGGTTTATTCGTGAACTAAAACATATATAAACTAAAGGAAAGCAATCTTTGCAAACCGTGGCTATAATGTTCATGAATCGATTCGAGTGAATCAAAATCGTTTTTGTTTAGATTGTGTCTTATATACTTCTATGAGATCTAAACAATTGAACAACTCTCTAACTAGTTCTTTTGAGTCATTTGAACTAGTTATGGTGAAGATGAATAAGGTTGATATGAAAGTGCTCATATGGCTAACCATTGGTTAACTACTGTTGAACCAACTAGGTGTACACGCTTAGGTACGGTTACTCAAACCTAAATGAAGTTACATTTCATGTGTGTATAACAAGCTAAGTTCGATCTAATGGTTGATAGATATTAGCTTGAATCTAATCAGGTTTTCATCTAACGGTGAATATTGAATGCTTTGTTACCAAGGTAACTTAGATTGCAAACCATGATTTGGAGACTATATAAAGGAGAACTCTAGCAACTGGGAAACAAAATCCCCACACCTCCTGTGTGATACTAGTTGTATAAGATAGAGGCGATTCTCCTTTAACCTTAGGTTTCTACCGAGACCCTATAGGTTAACGGCTTAAAGACTTCATTGGGATTGTGAAACTAGACCCAACTATTTTCTCTGTAGTTGCGTGATCTGATCTTGCTGTTTCTATCATGATTGAGTGCAATCGTAAGATTGGCTTAAGATTAATTTCTCCAATAGGTAAGATAGAAAAGCAGTCACAAACATCTTCGTCTAGTCATTTGTGATTCTACAATATCTTGTTTCGCTAGTCGATTAAGATTATTGTGAGGTGATTGATAATTCTACGCTGTTCTTCGGGAATATAAGTCCGGGTTATCGATTAATTCCTGTTCACCTTGATTTATCAAAAGACGGAACAAAACTCGTAAGTATTTCTGTGGGAGACAGATTTATCTATTCTTGTAGACTTTTCTGTGTGAGATAGATTTGTTTATTAAAGTCTTCGACTTTGGGTCGTAGCAACTCTTAGTTGTGGGTGAGATCAGCTAAGGGAATCAAGTGCGTAGTATCCTGCTGGGATCAGAGACGTAAGGAGCGCAACTGTACCTTGGATTAGTGTGAGATTGATTGGGGTTCAAATACAGTCCAGACCGAAGTTAGTTTGTAGTAGGCTAGTGTCTGTAGCGGCTTAATACAGTGTGTGTTCAATCTGGACTAGGTCCCGGGGGTTTTCTGCATTTGCGGTTTCCTCGTTAACAAAACTTTTGGTGTCTGTGTTTTTTCTTTTCCGCATTATATTTTGTTATATAATTGAAATATCACAGGTTGTGCGTTTGTATCGATCAATTGGTAAATCCAACCTTTGGTTGTTGATTGAAATTGATTGATCCTTGAACATTGGTCTTTGGTACCGTTCAAGTTATTTCTCTTGTATTCAAAAAGACTCGCAGATTTCTATTTGCTTGAGTTGGGATTGAATCGAGAAATTGAGATATAACTCTTTGATATACTTTTTATTAAGATTGAGTATGACTATCTAGTCGATTCTCTTAAAAGTATATTGGAGTTAGTCCATACAGATTGCTAAGCGAAATATTGGGTGAGGTTGTTAGACCCCCGCTTTTTCAGGTTGGATCGCACCAAACACAGATTGTTAGATCTTTTCGTGTTTGCTTGCTCTGATACAAATTGAAAAGATGAGGGTACCCAAATATACCATAATCTTAAAATTTTCCACCTATAAGTCCTCTTACCGAAAGTGATTGTCTATGGACTGAGTCGAGACAATACAACGAATCGGTATTCACACTTTGTGTGATCGTCTATGGATACGAGATCGAGATAATACAACAATCAAAGTGTGATTACTTGATAATAGGTTCGGACTTAACCAAACACTATAGGATCACTATCAAGTAATACAGAGTTAACGTTTATGTAATTTACTTTAAATTATAATAATAACAATTATAATTGCGGAAAACAAAAGTAAATGACACAACAAGATTTTGTTAACGAGGAAACCGCAAATGCATAAAAACCCCGGGACCTAGTCCAGAATTGAATACTCTCAGAATTAAGCCGCTATACAAAATCAAACCAACTTCGTATAGTTTAGACCAAGAAACTAAACCTATAGTTCACCTAGTTTCTTCAGTATCCCTGCGCTTCCGACAATCGATAAGTGCACGCACTGGAACAATTCCTTTGGATCTAATTTCAAATAGTAAAGGAACAACAAATCTGTTCGGTAACAACTCTATTCAATCTCTATGATATTAGTTAGACAAAGGCTCTTTTGTTTAATCCAATAAACTCTTTTGTCGGGTTTAGATCTATCTATCCAACAACTACCAAAGTAGCAGAGTTCAGATTTTTCAATCAAATATAGAAACTACCAAGATGCTATATAGTGATGTTGATCTATGCAACTAATCAATCGAATTTATCAAGGATAAACTGATTATAGTTGGATCCCAGCCGATTAAGTTTTGTGCACACCAAAGATTATGAAACCAATAAGAAATCTTTTTTGTCTTCAAATCTTCTTTAATCTTCAATAAACACCTGCATGCCACAACTTGAATCTCTTGTGATCAATCACACACAGAATGAAGTCTGTTAACAATGGATTATCACAAGACGTCTTTAGATCTACAAACAGTTCTAAAGATCCCATCGAAACTTCGATCTATTTTGAGTGAATCTTATATCAGAATAGAAGTTTCTCAAGAATAAACAAACTAGGTGCAATCAAAGTTCAACAACCGTTAGTCAATCAAATCAAATCGAAAACTAATAATACTACAATATCTAGTTTCCCACCAACAGTACTCGTAAAGCTTTTTGATCCCACGGAAGTCTTTAAACGAGCGGTCGTAAGAGATTTCGCCTAATTAGGGTACTTTCCTCTTCGAATAGACGGCTCCACCAGTAACAACACAATAAGGTAGTTTTGCTGGCTCTTAAGATAGTTTGCTCGAAATGCAAACTTGGGTATTTATAGACCAAGGAAGTTTGGACACCAAGGAATTTCCAAAACCGAAATATTCTTAAGATATGCAATAAATGCCCAAAATCGGTTTTCATAATTCCTGGAAATGCTCTGTCCAATATTACCGAAATCTCACTAGAAAATCTCCAATTAGTAAATGCACATTATCAATTTTTATTTTATAGAGATATGCATTTTAATTGCTGGTAATTAAAAGCATATAAAATTAACAACCTTAATAAAAAGATTCTCAACTTATTTCGGTCCGGGAGCTCCTTGAGTTATTAAGGAATATCTTTGAACAATAAAAGATAAGAGTTACTGAACATGTTCAAAGTATGTCGACATCTTATTTCTTTGTAAATCCTTTTTAATATTTTCAATCTTGGAACCGATTATACCACACTTCCAAACAAGTTTAGAATTGTTTCATCTGACTTCCAAGAACTATGTGATTGATCAAATATTAATACACTAATCATGGGTTTACGGTTCTACCAAACACAAGGATCGGTTCTACCTTAATATGGTTACTGGGACTGGTTACATCAGTTACTAGGATCGGTTACGTCAATTACCAGGACCGGTTACCATATTATCATGGTATTACTTGTGATCGGTTACATTAGTCACTAGGATGGGTTACACCAATTACCAGGACCGGTTACGCCAATTACAAGGATCGATTACAACTCTTTTGTGATCGGTCATACCAATTACCAGGATCGGTTACACCAATTACAAATATCTATCATACAATCTAAGGTGATTACTTATGATCGGTTACACAAATAAAAGTCATACCAATACATAAGTCAGGCATTGTGACTAGTTTTACCAAGATACATAACAAGTTATGATGGGTTCTACTAACTCACACATATTGGTAATCCAAAGATATGCAATGAATAACAATATCAATAAGCCTAGCGATTTCCCTTTCGATTCATAAAACAAGTTCATGAATGTACTTCCTTTAAACGAATGTAAACATTGTTTCCTAGGATGAAGTCTTCACCTTTACCCATACACATAATCACAATAGCATTCATACGATTATGTCGATGTCTTATATACGAAGTTCAAAAGATAAGCGTTATACTTCGTATTCTAATTCATTAACACTATGTCTATAAGAGTTTAATCATTCTCATCTTCGCAGTTATGTTTTCAATATAGCACGACTTGAAAGATACGTTAGGAATAAAACAGTTCAAGTCACAATATTACTAACCTCAAGAGGAAGGATGATGTCGTCGATGTAGCTTGTTACTTCTTCATATTCTCAAAGTCTCCGAGTAATACTTGTAGGTCTAATAATCCTAATCTTTCTAGCCTAACCTATACGAAGTTGTCTCTAGTATATAATCAAGCGACTCTTTAATTGATTTTTGATTCACTAAAATATAACAAATAAACTTGACATACCAACGCTTGGTGGGTTCAACCGAGCTATGCTCTAACAATTGTCATCCTCTAAGAAAGTTTCAATGATTGAAATAAGAGTTTAGAACACTTAACCAACATTGGATTATAAACATGTTGTGCACTCTTGCATATATGTGATCCATGTTCGGGAACCATAATATGCATACCCGTATGCGTACCTTTTTGTTTGAGAAGTCCGGGAACCTAAGTGCGCGTACCCATACGCATACTGGCGTAGGTTTGTGTCCAGAATTTTCTGATGGGTTTGGAGGTATGCGTACCCATTCGCATACTGGCGAAAACCAAACTTGGTCCGGCTATTTCAAGTATGCGTACCCGTTTGTATACTTGAATGGTTAAAGTTCTAAAATCGGTTTTGTTATGAACAAATACATTTATATATTTAGGAATGCATTTTTTGCAAACAGTGGCTATAATGTTTATGATTGATTCGAGTGAATCAAACCGATTTTGCTTCAATTGTGTTTTTGTATACATCTATGAGAATATAGCAATTGAACAACTCTTTAACTAGTTTCATTTGATTCATTTGAACTAGTTATGGTTAAGATGAATAAGGTTGATATGAGAGTGTGCATATAGCTAACCTCGGTTAACTACTGTTGAGCCAACATGGTGTACACGTTTAGGTTCGGTTACATAAACCTAAATGAGGGTACATTTCATTTGTGTATTACAAGATAAGTTTGATCTAACGGTTGAAAGATATTAGCTTGAATCTAATCAGGATTTCATCTAACGGTGAATATTGAATGCTTTGTTACCAAGGTAACTTAGATTGCAAACCCTGATTTGAAAACTATATAAAGGAGAACTCTAGCAACTGGGAAACCTAATCCCCACACCTCCAGTGTGTTACTAGTTACATGAGCTAGAGTCGATTCTCCTTTAACCTTAGGTTTTTCACGAAACCCTGTAGGTTAACGACTTAAAGACTTCATTGGGATTGTGAAGCCAGACCTAACTATTTTCTCCGTAGTTGCATGTTTTGATCTTACTTTTACTATCGTGATTGAGTACTATCTTTGATAAGATTTGCTTGAGATTTATCTCCGATAGGTAAGATTTAAAAGTAGTCACAAACATCTTCGTCTCATCATTTGTGATTCCATAATATCTTGTTTCGTTAATCGATTGGGATTATTGTGAGGTGATTGATATTTCTAGGCTGTTCTTCGGGAGTATAAGTCCGGTATATCAATTGGTTCCTGTTCACCTTGATTTATCAATTCCAATAGATTTGTCTATTCCAATAGACTTTTCTGTGTGAGACAGATTTGTGTATCAAGTCTTCGACTTTGGGTCGTAGCAAATCTTGGTTGTGGGTGAGATCAGCTAAGGGAATCAAGTGCATAGTATCTTGCTGGGATCAGAGGCGTAAGGAGCACGACTGTGCCTTGAATCAGTGTGAGATTGATTAGGTTTCAACTACATTCAAATCCGAAGTTCATTGGTAGTAGGCTAGTGTATTTAGCGGCTTAATACAGTGTGGTGTTCAAAACTGGACTAGGTCCCGGGGTTTTTCTGCATTTACGGTTTCGTCG